>JARBXR010000159.1:0-53373 GCA_029100535.1 Stemphylium beticola | reverse complement strand
AGGTCGCTGCGTGGTCGTCGCGCTGCTGTTGGGGTGGCGACTCGCTTGTGTTGGCGACTCGCTTGTGAACCACGTTATATAGGATAATATAAGACTTGTAGAATTATAGAGAATATCTCTAGTATATAATAATAGATAATTAGCCTTTATAATTTATTATACTTAACTTTAAAATCTAAGGATTAGTACTTAATTCTTAACTCTTAAGTTATTATATTAATCTACTATTCGTGCTAATTTACCTATGCTATATATTAATCTCTACATCGTGTTAGTACGTATCGTCCATCGCAACCCCGCTCGTGCCCGAGAATCAACCCTAGGTCATCTAAGGATAACCTTCACATAGAGTTAATAAGGCGTAGAGCGCGCAAAAGGAAGCAAATTCAGACAGGTGGTATAATAGAGTTTAGTGCAGGCGCATTAGAGGTAGCTAAAAGTGCTTCTACTACTTATACGAGGTCTAAGAAGGGTGGTAGTAGAGGTAGTTAAGAAAGGACCTAGCTAGCTCAACGGCGCTGTGGCAACTGTGGAGGAACTAGGCACAACGCTCGTACGTGTTAGAAAGTGTTACGAACCTGAACCTAAGAAGGGACTAAACGAAATATAAATTAAAAAGATAACAAGATTTATAGGGATAGATTAGATAGAAGGTTAGCACTTTAAGGACTAATAGATAACACTACCCTATATAGTGCGTAATTCTATAGTCTTAGTAGAACGCTACTATAAGATAAGTTATATGTGTCCTATAATATACTACGAAGTCCTATAATATCTTACGTATAAGATAATATAGAACTTATAGGATTTTATAGAATACCTTTAGTATATAGTAGTAGATAATAAGCTTTTATAGTTTATTATATTTAACTTTAAAATCTAAGAATTAGTACTTAATTCTTAACCTTAGAGTTATTATATTAATTTACTAATTATACTAGCTTACCTATACTATATATTAATCTTTATATTATATTAGTATATATTATTAATTATAACCTTGCTCGTGCCTAAGAACTTACTCTAGGTTATCTAAGAATAACCTTTATACTTTAAATACCTTTAATATAAGCGATATAGCTATAGACACTCTAGACGCTTCCTAAACTAAAAGAAACGCTATATATAGTAATAAGCCTAACTTATACTATAGCGACTGTAATAAATTTAAAGCTTAGCTGCTTTAGGTTAAATAGTATTTTTATTTTAAAGGAGAAAAGATTAAAGACCCTAATAGAGTTGTATAGGCTACTACTTTCTTCCGTAATAACGCTAAGAAGTAGGCTAACCTAATTATTTGCTGTTACCTAGACAACTCTATTATAGATACTAATAATACCGCCCTAGTTAAGGACTAGGACGCCTTTAAGACTAAACTCTAACAGAACTTCTTACTCTTTAAAGAATTAGTAGTTGCGGAATAAAAGATCTAAAGGCTTAAGTAAACTAAAGCTACTACTAACTATATAATAGAGTTCTAGTAGTACACTATAGTTATTAAATAGGATAATAACGCTTTAATGCAGATATACTAATAAGGTCTTAAATTTATAATACGCAGGGAACTTATGCGAAGTAGAACTAGTGTTAAAATACTTAAGGAATTTATAAATAAAGCTATCTAGCTAGATAATAAGTTATATAAGCTACAGACTAAGGAAAAACTATTTAATAAAGGAATATTAGCTCTAGAAGGAATAAATAACTAATAGAGGTATGCGCCTTAATATTTATACCCTAACTAGGGACGTTAGCGAAGCTATAAGCCTAGAGTTCTAGGTATATACAGCAGAAACGACTATAAGCCTATACACCTTAATAATATTACTAAGAGACTAGGTAAGCTAAAGTTTTAGCATAATAAGAGTAAGAAGAAAATTACTTACTACGCCTATAGTAAAGAAGGCCACATAGCATAGGACTATCGTAGTAAGAATAAGGTTATGCGACAAGTTAACGTACTAAGGAAAGCTAACGAGAACCAAGACGAAGCATAGAATGTGATCATGCGACCCGCTATCACATGCTAGCTATCTAGCAAGAATGGAATTCTTGACGGACTCGAAAATATAACCCTCACTACGGAACAAGATCTGGACCACTCACTCGCGTTAGACGAGGAGTATAAGACTCTAGAAGAAGAGCCGACTAAACTACGCACTAAGTAAGAGAAAATAGCTATATTTAAGAAAAAATACTAACTAAGTACACCCTATATAAGTCTACTAGAAACAGAGGTATTATCTTAATAGATTAATAGCCTACTCTATTATCTTAAAAAGGAACTAGTAGACTATACTATAGAAACTTTAAATATCTTAAAAATAATATAGTAATACTTCTATAACTTCGCCTATAAAGTAGACTAAATATAGAGAAACTTCTCTCTAAGAATTAAGAAGTTTATACTAATATTATTAGAACTTAAATAGATAAAATAAGTAATAGATATTTAAGACGAACCTATAGTTAAGCTTTTAAAAAAGAATATCTAAAAAATTATATAACCTGCTAAACCTATAATATAGGAAAACCTACTAGTAGAAGTAGATAGATAGATAACTAAGTTTATAGAATAAGAGATACGCGAGTATTAAAATAATAAGCTAGTATAGGCGTAGAAAATAGAATAATAATAGTTATAGGACTAGCTAGGAGAGAAATATAAAATTAACTAGATAAGTTAAGACACTACTATATAGTACTAGTATAACCTATATAACTCTAATTACGCTAAACTCTTATAGACATCCTGTACCTACGAATACTACCTAATCTACTACTTAGAGAAGCAGGGATCCGTATAGTCTCTAAGGAGAGTGTAGGGATTCCCTAAGTGCAAAGAATAATAGTTCAAGTGCAAGAAAGACGTATGCCCGAAGCATCTATGGGACAAGCGAGAGAACGCTTACTTCCCCGGACGAGAAACGCCCTAAGACGTTATCTAGATGCAAATTATATATAAGGCACAATACGCTAATAACTCCTATAACAAATATAAGAAGTATAACTAGCAAACCTACTTATGCAAAATATGCGATAAGTACTAGAGTATAAAGAAGTTCTATAGATTTAGAACTAAGTCTTTTTTAGACTAATAATAGGCTAAGAGAGCCTAGCTAAGAAGATAAATACTATAGGCTCTTTAGGACTTATTAAGCTACTAGTTTAGCTTAATAGAGTATAGATATAAGTATTAGTAGATTTAGGATTAGAGGCTAATTACGTTTTAGCGCACGCAGTAGGTTAAGTAGGACTTTAACTACTATAGAAATAAGAGCTATACTAAATCTAGGTTACTAATAGACAACTAATACTAGATAAAAGTAAAATTACCTACGAGGTCACTAAGGTAACGCTCTATATCTAAGACTACTAGGAAGAAATATACCTTAACGTCTTTAGACTAGCTACCTATAACATTATATTAGGACTTCCTTAGTTATAAGAATATAACTTACGGATTAACTAGAAGTTAAAGACGTTCTTATTTAAGTGCTATAGATTAGACGCAACTATAAGCTAGCCTACGTATTAACTAATTCTAATAGTAGATAAGAGGAAAATAAATAATATCGCTAAGAGATAGTAAATCTCGCATAAGAATAACCTTAGGAAATAAGAGTTTAACTTAATAGATATTAGTAGGGCACTTCTAGATTATAAAGTTAGAGTTTTAGAGAAATATATAACTTCTAATATCTTAAAAGAGTATAAAGAATTTAAGCACCTCTTTATAGAAATAGTAGATAGTAAAACTTTACTAAAGTACTAACCCTAAGACTATAAGATTATTCTAGAAAAAGAGAAGACTCTACTCTTTAGGCTAATTTACTAACTATTAGAGATAGAATTTAAAGTACTAAGAAAATAGCTAGATAAGGACTTAAAGAAAAGATATATTAGGCCTTTAATATTACTAGTAGAATTCCCTATACTCTTTATACTAGAGAAAAAGAGACTATTAAGAATGTGCGTAGACTATTATAAGCTTAATAATATTATAATAAAGAACTAATATCTACTACTAAATATTACAGAACTTAGAGATTAATTATCTTAAGTAAAAATCTTTATAGTAATAGATCTATAAAATAGATACTACCTTATTAGAATAAAGAAAAGTAAGAAATAGAAGATAGTATTCTAAATA
The DNA here is from genome assembly GCA_029100535.1 of Stemphylium beticola. NCBI lineage: Eukaryota > Fungi > Ascomycota > Dothideomycetes > Pleosporales > Pleosporaceae > Stemphylium > Stemphylium beticola. Next base: position 49,217 of record JARBXR010000159.1, on the reverse strand, counting down.
AGATATAGACACTGTAAGTATACTATTATACTTTTTATGCTTACAAACGCCCTAGTAATATTTTAGAAACTTTTTAATAATATATTAAGAGCTTATCTAGATATCTTTATTATTATATATTTAGATAATATCCTTATCTACTCTAAAAATAAAGAAGAATATATAGCATATATCTATATAGTACTAAGGTGCCTAGACTAGTTTAATCTATAATTTAAACTAGAGAAGTGCGAATTTTATAAGTAAGAAATTGCCTTTCTAGAATATATTATAGAAGCTAATAGAGTATATATAAGTAAAGAAAAGATTAAAGTAGTTAAGAAATAGCTATAGCTAAAGATAGTTAAAGAAATACAATCTTTTTTTAGAATTCCTAAACTTTAACTAATAGTTTATTAAAGATTACTCTAAGATTGCTATCCCTTTAACTAGACTCACAAGAAAAGACACACTGTTCGTGTGGAGCAAGGAAGCCGATGACGCCTTCTAGACGCTCAAGAAAGCAAGCATGGAACCACCATATTTCCGGATATTCCAAGCAGGACAACCATTACGTTTCGAGACCGACGCATCGGATCTCGCACTAGGTGGATGCGCCAGTCAACTGCACGAAGGCAAATGGCACCCTATCGCCTATTATTCACGCAAGTTCTCAAAGGAAGAAGAGAATTACGACGTCCACAACAAGGAATTACTAGCCATAGTCGCCTGCTTGAAGCATTGGAGAGCCTACGCAGAGAGCTGCTTAGAGCTTACGATATTCACGGATCACAAGAACTTAGTTAGCTTTACGACTACTAAGGTACTCGACTAATAATAAGTTTAATAGTTAGAAGAACTAGGATAATATAAGTTTAAGATCGTATATACGCTAGGAAAAGATAATAGCAGAGTAGACGCTCTTAGCTGTAGACATAACATCGCTAGAATAAAGACAGTTACTAAATCCGCGATACTTAAGGTTAATAAAGATAGATTATTAGAACTAGTAAAGATACTAAATCTAGTAATATAAGTTACTAACGAAATACTAGAAGAATTATAGGAAGTAATTATTAAACAATACTATAATAACCTAGTATATAGTTATTCTAGTATTACTTAAATAATAGAACTTATTAGAAGGAACTATAAGTTTCTATATATAAAGGATAAGGTTACTTTCTTTACCGCTAAATACGCAGACTGTTAGAAGAATAAACACAGTACCTACGTACCCTATAGAGAAATGTAAGTGATAGAGCTACCTAACGCACTATAGTTAGATATCTCTATAGACTTTATTATAGGCCTACTAGTCTTAAGAGACCCTGTTACCAAAGTATTATATAACGCAATTCTAGTAGTAGTTAATTAATTCACGAAGTAAGTAGAGTATATTACCTTTAGAAAAGATTTTATAGTAGTATAACTTACGCACATTATTAATAACTAAGTTATCTACTATTATAGCATACTAAAGTTAATTATTAGTAATAGAGATAAGCTCTTTACTTTAAACTTTTAGATAGTATTATATACCGCAATAGGCATATAGAGAAAGCTATCGACAGCCTACGATCCGCAGATAGACAGATAAATAGAACGAACAAATCGCACGATAAAAGCATATCTACGCATCTACGTAAACTAGCAATAAGACAACTAGGTATCACTATTACCTATGGCACAAATGGCATACAACAATAAGCTTTCAGAGTCTACAGGACAGACTCTATTCTACGCAAACTACAGGAGACACCCAAATCTCTTTACACGTATATTACTAAGTTTAAAAATAGAAGCAGCTATCGCTATAGCTGATAAGCTAAAATTAGTATATAAGTCGCTAAGATGCGAATTTAAGAAGGCATAACGCTAAAGTATTTTATATATTAATAAGAAACGAAAAATAGCACCTTAGCTAAAGAGGGGGGATGAAATTTATCTACTTATAAAGAACCTTCGCACTAAATAATCTAATAAGAGACTAAATAATATTAAGGTTAGACTATTTTTAATTCTTAATTAAATAGGACTAGTTAACTATATGCTTAATTTTCTACTAGACGCAAAAATATATCTAAGATTCTATATTAAGATATTAGAATTAGTAGACTCTAAGACGCTACTTTAGAAGACCTTCTATTATAAAATAGAAGAAGAAAATAAATTTAAAGTTAAGGAAATCCTTATACACTAAAACTAGAGTAATAGAAGAGAATACTTAGTTAAATAGTTAAAATACCCTAATAGCGAAAATATATAGAAGCTAGACACAAACTTTATAAACTACTAACACCTACTATCGCAGTATTATGTAGAGTATCTAGCGAAATATTAAAACCTAGATCGCTATTAAGGAAAGATAGTATAAAGGCACTCTAATTAAGCGCTAAAGTACTAAATATTAGCCCCTCTTTAAGGAATCTTATATTCTAGCTTACTACCTCTAATAACTTTAGCGCCTTAATCTCCTTAACGTATTTCCTAGAAGTATTAACTAACTATTATTTCTAATACTTTAATATCTTCTGCTGTTTCCTAAGACGATCCTTCTTGGCCCGAGCAGCCAGCAACGCATTCAACGCGGACGCCTCAGCCTGATCGGCATCGGCCTCCTGCTGCTCCAGGCGAGCCAACTCACTATCTAACTTCGAGAAGTCCGGAAGAGGCACCTCCACTAGCACATAAGTTTTTACACTTCTTCTTTAATAATAATATCTAACACTCTAAATTCTTCTTCGCGCAATATTAACACGATACTATAGCGAGTGTCCTAGTATATTTTATATAATTACTAGTAGTGTAATAATAGGCGGTGCTATAAGACACTATTAGGTTAGTTTATAGAGATATAAAAGTAAAAGAGGGGGATAGTATTACAAACTTAAACTTAAGAAGGGACTAAGCGAAATATAAATTAAAAGAATAATAAGATTTATAGGGATAGATTAGATAGAAGATTAGTATTTTAAGAACTAATAGATAACACTACTCTATATAGCACGTAGTCCTATAGTCTTAGTAGAACGCTACTATAGGATAAGTTACGTATATCTTATAATATACTATAAAGTTCTATAATATCTTATATATAAGATAATATAGGATTTATAGAATTCTATAGAATACTTTTAATATATAGTAGTAGATAATAAGCTTTTATAGTTTATTATATTCAACTTTAAAATCTAAGGATTAGTATTTAATTCTTAACTCTAGAGTTATTATATTAATCTACTAATTATACTAGCTTATTTATACTATATATTAATCTTTATATCGTGTTAGTACGCATCGTCTATCGCAACCCCGCTCGTGCCCGAGAACCAACCCTAGGTCATCTAAGGATAACCTTCACAGAAAGATGCAGAAGAAGATTCTGAATCTAATACAGCTACGTTGTACGAAGGATCTATAGCGAGCATAGAGTAATTTTATATTCTGTACGTGGTGTTCCTAACGCCAAGAAAAAGTGGCCGGCTCACTAGGGTGGCCAGCTTACTAGTAGAACACGTTAAGGGTTAAGAATTAAGTACTAATTCTTAGATTTTAAAGTTAATTATAATAAACTATAAAAGCTTATTATCTACTATTATATACTAGATATATTTTATAGAATTTTATAAGTCTTATATTATCTTATATATAAGATATTATAGAACTTTAAAGTATATTATAAGATATATATAACTTATTTTATAGTAGTATTTTACTAAGACTATAAAGATACGCGCTATATAGAGTAGTGTTATTAATTAGTTTTTAAAGTACTAACTTTCTATCTAATTTATCTTTATAAATTCTATTATCCTTTTAATTTATATTTCGCTTAGTCCCTTCTTAGGTTTAGGTTTGTAACAATTCTATAGATGGTGTTAAGTAATTAATTGTTTCGTACGTGGTGTTCGCGATGCCAAGCAAAAGTGGCCGGCTCGATGGTGCTTTACGTTATACTAAAACTATTATTTCATTAACGAGGAGCTATTACCAACACGAGATTGGATTTTTCTGATTCCCGTTCTCTTATAGTATCTCGTTCCTAAATAATCGAGCCCGAACAACCACCATCTACTAACCGTTGCACCAGCAAAGCCTGGGTTGTTTGACCCAAGATATAGAATCTGCGCGGCAGTTACAGATTCAAATCACCGCAGATGTTTGCTTTTTGCCGAAACTCCTGTAAGACGTTCATTCCGGTCTCGAATACTCGATTGAGCTCCAAGGCGTTTACCGGGAAGGGCTGCCAATTACTCCAGACCAGACCCCGCCGAATTACACTAAAGTAACCCCCACTTGCCATTGGAGGCTTTTCCAAACCAGTCTTGATTGCATGAGCCCATTTTCTAGGGAACTGTTCCGCCTCGCGCCTCGACTCACGTTGAACTCATGATCAAGTCCCATTGTCTATCCGTGCACAGACAACGAGGACAGCGCAGCCGTTGATTTGATAGTCTTGGAGACGGATGCCACAACTTATCATCACCATGGCACACGTTTACTTGCATGCAGAATCTGCCTTTTCCTCCATGCCCTCTCGTGTTGAATTTAATGCTCACATACCGCTCAGTCAATTCGAGAATTCTGATGCGCTTTCAATCGACTTCCGTGCCTCCCGGAGGCCAATGCTATAGAGACTCCATCCTAGCGCTAAACGCTAGTGAAGAGTAGAACTGTCACAGCCATTTCGCTATCATCTCCATGACTCGAGCAAAACGTCCATCGATCAACAGCGCTACTCCTGCCCTACGAGTACTCGACGATTTCTGACCATGGAATAGTCTTTGCTTGCGAATCGGTACATTCCTCCCTCGTCCGAGCATCCGGCGGAAGTGCTCATCAGCGCCCGGTTGTTTTTACGACGTGTCTACCTTGGAGAGAATGGTGGCAGAAACGACAACACAGGAGTTGTACAAGCTGGAACGACTCGATAGTGTCTCTCTTTGGGGATCAAGATACTGTATATAAGGTCTATGGTTAACTCGTTTGTTTCTTTCATCCAACAAGCCTCAAACACTCACGAGCATCTTACTTCAAGTCAATCAAACATTTATCTTCCTTAATAATCACGCGTTGTCCTTCTGGTTCTGGTATCTTCCAACACTACCCCACCATCACAACAATGAAGTCCTTCACTACTCTTCTTATCTTCATCGGAGGTGCGCCGCCATCGCTGCGGCAGATGGTTGTGGCAGCAGGCAATGCCAGTGCCTCTTCCAAGACGGTTCCCACTGCTGTGTGTTCGGCGATGTGAGTCGACAACATGAACGCTTTTTTAATACGATTGATTCGGTGCTAACATTATTTTGCAAAGAACGTACAAACGTCCGCCACCTCCGACTGTACCGCTGTGTGCTCAGGCGTCATGCGCATACTCCAGTCCGGCGAAGACGAGCCCGCCAAATGCAATGCTGGTGGAAAGTTCTCTTGTGTCGGAATCATTACCGCTCAGGGCCGCACCCCGTGCTACAACCTTTAGGATATATGGAGATGTATCTTCATAACGAGCTTGCATGGGGTAAATGTTGTTTCTGCCGTTTGATAGGAGCGAGGGTTCCAACGACAACTTTCTCAATGGAAGTGAGGTCGCCAGGTGTTGTCTACTGGCATCTAAATATGATAAATTTATGAACCCCAATGCCATCGGAAGAGCCTCTCTACTACTTCTAGCTGTTCGTTTCGTGACGATCAATACCAGATATGCTGGAGACAAATTTCAAAACGTCCCTTATTCATGCCTCTCCTCCCAGAGGAGTAACAGCACTGCCTAGCTGCCCTATCAAACGATTCGTCTGCATCTCCTCGTAATAATCCAAATCAATCGCCGCCGATGCATCTCGACGAATGAACTTCTTGTGCAGCCCAATATTGAGTGGGAACCCCACGTGCGCTGCAGCCGTATTGCTATTCGAACGTACGCCGGACCAATGTCTAATGTTGTGGCCAAGGATAGGTAGTTTAGGCGGTAGCACATACGTATCGTCCCCAAACGAACCTCGTTGCACTTGCTGAGCAGCGAAGGCAAGATATTTTCTGTTCGTCTTGTTGAAATCGACTTCTCTCAAGTCCCCTTCTTCTGTCGGTTCGCGGGTGCCATCAGCTCGGAATAGATCTTCTGGGTCCGCTTTGCCGTCGTCTTGACTGGCTTCACTGGCTTCATCTGATGATTCTTCGCCTCCAGGAGACACCGCAGGTTCCGGGTTTCTACGATCTTCCAGAGATCGTAAGGCGTAGGTACCGACCAAAGCGTTGATCACAGGGTCGAGAATCGCTAGGCCTCGCGAGTAGAAGCGGCCGATGGTGATTTCTAGAGTATCCAGATGACATGCGGATAGCTTGGTTTGATACATCTGCAGAACAAGCGCGTCTATGAGGGGTAGCTGCACAAACCTAGGTAGGCCTAGTTGAAGCATTGCGTTGTACAAATGTATCTTATTTAGTAGTTCCTCTGGTATCTTCATTTCCATTGGGCCGTTCCTTTTTGTTAGATGTTTCCCGGGGTCCTCGTACCCTGTTTTAGGGCGCTTCTTTGGGTTGTTGTCTTTGGCACCAGCCTTTCCCTCTACCTTGTCGTTCTTTCGTGCTTCCTTCTTACTCCTTTCCCTTTCTTTCTTTATGTACTTTTGCACTCGTTCGAGCCATGGGATGATGTAGTTTTGAATCTCTTTGGGCCGTATGTAGGCATACTGATAGTCTTCTCGACGCACTATCCGCTTGCCCTTCTGAATAATGCGGCCCGCATAGTTCTGTTCGAATTCCGCTGTCTTTTCTTTGACTTGGCCGGATGCGTGGGCATTCGGATAGCACACTGGTAGATGCAACTCATCATCCCCAGGGTTGTACGAAAAGTGATCTCTGGCTAAGCTAGAACACCTTATTAAAGTGTCGCGGTCGACGCGTTTCTCGATGGTCGTTTTTTCGCAGCCAAACGCTTTTATGGTTTCGTAATCGCTGCCCCATCCATTATTCTCCTGGCAGAACAACGTCAGGAATTCCTGGAAGTCAATGACAATCTGCACATCTGTATGCGAAGCTTGTTGGTTCTTCTGTTCGAATACTTTGATCGGGTCCAGATATTCATAATAATTCGCAAGCGATTCTGCTTCCTTCTCCAAATGAGTTTCGTGTGCGGCTATCACCCGCCCATTCTGTTGATAGAGGACCATTCTGTTCTCTTCTTCCAGATATCGGTAGCTTATCAGGCGTCAATCTTGAATCCAGTATCCATAGGTCATGTATCGCGTCCTTGGGTGAGGTACTATCTAAAGTGCCAGATAAAACCCCCTTGATGCTTCACGTCCTTTGTTCGCTTTGTTCGGAAGTTGCGCAGCCAGAATAACAGCACATTTTCCGAACCCGTCGATGCCAAGCTGATGTTTCTTTCAGGGATTCTTCAAATTGAAACAAAGCGAGGATTATCCAAGCATTTCCACGTCCCACTAGGTGCATGGTCCAAGTTGAGTACGCGTTCTGTACCGCAAGGGACAAAGACTTCGATCTGAAGGTGAACGAACAAGGGTGGTCCAAGAACTCTGTAAATCTGCAACTCCATGGCATCTTCCCAATTTCGGGCTGTCTTTGAGTGGGTGTGGTGATCAACACTGATTGGAAACGAAGATTCCGACATCGTCGTTATGATTACAACTACATATCGTACTGTGTTTGGATTCATGGTTAAGATCATATGTTGTTTAGCATTCCAATCTGTGTCAGATCCTAATTTTGCCCGCCGTTACCACATGCCCTCTCTAGGGTCAAGAACGCGAAATGCCCCCCAACAACCGGTCTGGCAAAGAACCATGGGCCAGGAAAGCCTCCATCGCCCTCAGTTGTGTAGAGGTCGGTAAACGGGCGATCCGTGACTGTCTCATTCAGCCACAATGCGACGCGATCTAGAATCTCGGAGCGCACAGTTTTGTTGGCGACAGCTGCAGCCTCGAACTCCCAGTCCGATTTGGTGTAGAGATGGCGGGAATCGAGTGGCAGGCCATACTTTTGCATGACATTTGCATACCAGTCGCTCTGAAGTGAGTAAATCGAGTCTGGTATGAAGTCGTGGGTTATGGGTGTGCGGCCAGAGCTGTGCTTGGAAGGAGTCAAAGGTCTTTGGGCAAAGCCATCACCAGGTGCGTAATCCGCTTCTCCGACTGTGGCCGGCGTATTTGTAAAGGTTGGGTGGAAGCACAGCACTGCGTCTGCGTATAGCGAATACAGTGTTGTCCAACTTCCATACCAGTCGTATGCGAGCTTTGCATGTGTGCCGTCGCGAGAAATGCCATATTCCTGCCATTTTTGTATGTAGGCGTCGGAAATGTTGCGATATTTCTTTGCATCCCCAGGGCGGTCCATTAGATCTGCAATCTCGCTAAAAGCTCTGATACCGACGATACCTTTGAGTGCCAAGTTGGTTTGAAGAGGTAGCCAGCCTGCGAAGTCGTCGGTGGACACTGTTTCCTCCGTTAGCCAGTGTTCTCAAAGCTGCTCCATTGCTTCTTACGTTGGTTGTGCGGTTCCAACGCATCTTCAACAAGATAACCAGTCCATTGTTTCCACAGATCGTAACTCCCTTCAAGCCACTTTCTGGCTTGGTCGATTCCCTTTGTATCTCCGCCCCAAGATCTGTCGATGTAGTCGATGCCGTCGTGGGAGGCGATATTTGTCAGAGTAAGAATGTTGCTACCAGCCTTATCCAAGTCTTCGTCATTTCCGATGACCGACCAGATGGATTGAGCTTCGGCATCAGAGCTGTAGGTTAATGAGTTGACTAAGGCAAGGCCCATGATGAGCATATCGCCACACTCCTCGACGGGCATATATTCATCTCTTCCGTCAGCATGTCCGGTCAGGTTGGGAAAGTGAGCACCAAGATCATGCATCGAGTATTTGTTGGGATACTACAGAGGGGAGAATGCCAAGTCAGTATATGGGTTACCGGAATTCCATACGTTCAAGACTCACCTGTCCACTGAGTTGATGTTCAAGGAGCGGCTCGAGAAGGTATGCTAGCCACCTAGGCTGTGTGTAAAGGAAGAATGGAAACGCCGGGAAGATGACGTCAACAGTCTGGCTATTACCGTTTGAAGAGATCTCTTTGAGGAAGAGCAGCGGGTTCTCTTTGGTTCCAGAGAAGCTAGTTGCTCCCATGACTTGTCGTGCAGACAAGGCGACAATATCGACATAGTTGGTTGAGCCAGATTGGTAGGCGTCAATACGCAGCTGCTCCGAGTAATTGCTTGCCAGACTACTAGCCATAGCATAATCACCATAATGGAATTGGATGAGTTTATCGTCTTCTGGGAACCAGGATTTCCACAAGGGTCGCATAAAGGTGAGACCGCGCGCAGATGCGAACTGTGTAACTGGATCCTGGATGTGAGTGATAGTAAACAGCACGCTGCTGCTATCAGCTTTGGAAGCGGGGCTCGAGTGCCCCAAATTGAAGGATTTTGCAAAGGCGAATACTGGTTCGTCGTCCATGACGCCACGAAAGTTCCCGTCGACTTCGTTCTGCAACGTCCCAGTACGGGCGAACCTCTGGCGGAGCAACGCTGAAGTACCAGATTCGTGACGAGCATCAACTGGGCCGGTGAAATGCAGTTGGCCCCACTCGGGCTGATCGTTGGTCTCGGTGAAGAGTTGCTCGACCTGCCGCTTCACTTGCCACGTCTTCAATTTGTCTGTCAGGCCGGGAGCTATATGCTGGAATATGCCCCACTCTATGAGACTCTCTCTTTTCCCGCTAACCCATTGTCCGTTCACATCGACGTATATGTCAACGTCGAAGGAACCTTGTACATGTATCGACAAATATGCTGCCGGAATCGTCTGTCGCAATGTTGAGGTGGGTGTTATGGGCGAGAGAAATGAGAGGGTGATCTCGACGTCTTTCTCGGTAACGAGCTTGTCCGGTGCTGGCAGCGAGTATGTGAGGTTGGTTGTGGACGCGTCGTATGTTGCACCTTTGTATCTAGGGTAAGCTATCGTGTAACTGCACAGCAAAAAGGTCAGCGTTGAAACTCGCGTGTATGATTGGTTTGGACATGCGCTTTGTCTTTCTGATCCAATGAGTCGTGTGGTCTACCCAGGAGTGGAAACACTTGATTCGAGTCGGGAAGCGACGCAAGTACGCTGAATCCAACCTCTGCGCCAGTCCAAAACATGGGCCATTTACTCCACGGTTCTTCTCGTGCGTTCTGCAGCCAAGTGCTCAGGTATGGATTTCTCACGATCAACGGAAGCACTGGAGGCCGGAGCGTCGAGGCATCGACAACGCCTGCCAGAAGCGCCGCGGCGACGACGCTGAAAGAGCGCATCGGAGCCACTTGTGCACGATTGAGAATGGTATGACCAAGCTAATAAGCTAATGCTTCGATAACGAGATCATGAATTTGGGTTTTTATAATACACAATGGGATCGAGAGTGGTGGGTTTGGAGCTGTCAGCTGGGACGGAAGCTTGAGGTAACCGCAGTCTGCGGGGTTACGGGGTGGCCAATTAGAAGCAGGTGCCTTGCATCGACACGTGCGTCGGCTATCGTCGCACGTTTCGTCTTACGCGGCCTCATTGCGCCGTATTCATACAGTAAGGTCTACGGGTGGCGTTGAGTCGTCCAGTTGTCAAGTCCAACGTCCCACGTCTTGGTTTCGTCAATGTGTCTATGGATCTAAGCATGGGCCCTGCGCTCAATCATCGTCGGCATTATCATTGTCTTCATCCTTCCCTGCCACAGTTTCCATCTCCACTTCACCCTGCACCTCTCCCTTTGTGTTCCTCGTCGTGATCTTGTATTTCCCACCATCCCAAAGATCCTTGAAAGTGAGTTCCTTTGTACGACCAAGCGACTCGATACCCCCAATACGATCCAAGGTCGCTTCCAGAAACTTTTCAAAGCCGGGTTCGGCACAAATCTCGTTAAAGGCACGCTGCATAGGTACAGAGTCTGCGCGGACAATGGCGCGCGAGTCAATTGAGAAGATGGAGAGGTCATGATGCTGTCGAATGAAATCTGAACGTGTCATGATGTAGCGTGCTCGATGGAGAGGAAAAGACGGGAGGATATGGCCTTCTTTGGGGTCGTAGTTTGCGTCCATTTCATGGTAGCGTTTGTAGAGGGCATTGGCTAGAACCATAGCAGTAGACTAGCTCATTATTAGCAACTGAAGAGATGAATGATTGTGTGGCATCACGTACCGCATACTTCTGTTGGTCCATGACATCATCGTCCATTTCCTCGCCGAGAATAGCGCAGTTGTTCAGGAACCAGATCTTCTCCATCTCACAGATGTTGTCGCATTTTCCAATCATGTCTTCTGATTTTGCGACACGGTTGAGAAAAGTTAGACGACCACCTATCTTATCATACACTTCCTCGAGAATCGAATCTTGCACCCTTTCACCATAGTACTTCATTCGGTAGTTTCTTAGCGCTTGCATGGCGCGGTCTTTGGAGAGATCCCTGATTTGGTGTACCTCCATGCGCGTGGCGTACTGCTTGAGTCGTTCAAAGACCCAGTACTTGTCTGAGTTGATAATAATGGTCGCGAGGTTAGAAGCAGCCCATTGCTCCGCACGTTGCTGAATAAGCTCGAGAAGATCCCTGCCGTCGCCGTCGTCTCGGATCAAGTGCGCCGAGTTGATGATAAGGATAAGTGGTTTTCCGACTGTTGCGCGTCGCCTTAGAGCCACCTTTTCTAGCTTGTTAAAGGCTCGCTCGATATCCAAGATGGCGCCGGCATCGCGAGGGCCGCGGATAGAGAAAAGAGAGCCAATGTTGTCTTCGTGATATTCAAAGTCGAGACATCGACCAAGCCGGACACGAAAGACTTCGAGGTCTGCATGAGCTTCCATCATAGAGCATCCTTCGCCATTGATCTTATCCATGGCATCAATCAGCATCGACGTCTTTCCTGTGCCCTTTTCACCAATGAGCAGATGGTAGCGTCCTTTGGTCTCACCCCAGACAATTTTGTCTATCTTCTCTTGCTCATCACGTGGTATCCACCGGTCGTAATTCTTATCATCATCATCACCAACAAGGCCTTTGGTGACTTCAAGCCGTGAGGGCTCTCCAGCTCTAGGTACCTCCTTGCCGTTTGCTGCTAGGTCAAGCACAGGATCGCCCTCACGAAAAGCATTCTCCATCTTTTCGAGAACATTCCACTTATAGTATTTGGTGTACCCAATGCCAACACAACCAAGGATGAAGATGCTCGCTCCGGTGGTGGCAGCGGCTTCAAACATTTTCCAGCCCGTGCTTCGCCATGCAGCCTTCTTGGCCTCGCGTTTGTCGTCTGCTTCATCCTCGTCCAGACGCTCGGTAGCATCATCCACCGGGTTAGGCGCCTCGTTTCCAGGGGCAGGAGGACCAGACTGGCCACTCAGAGAGCGCGCCAAGGTAGGCTGACATAACCTTGTCCGCAGTACCGGGCCAGCCTGCTGAGACAGGTACGCGAAAGGCTGTCGTGGGTGCGCAACGTGAGCGCGCGTTGTCCTGACCCTTAAGACGGGTCGTAGAATTAACATTATCGCGGTTGACGCGTTGCTTAGGGTGTCGCGTGCGGGCACACGTGTCAGACGCAGGCGCCGCTTCAAAGCGTTAAGAACAGAGCAGAAAGGAGAAAGTTAAAAAGAGAGAGGGAGAGACGGGCGAAAAGAAAGTTGATTAGGGACGGAAGAAGACGACGCAAGACGAGATAAAGTGAGAGGGCCCGAAAAGGGGAGCTATAACGGGCTTGTTACGCTGGTGTTGCGATAATTTCCCGCAGGGGCCGAGTGCGGTAGCCAAGAGCTGTGGCTGTGACTGTGGCCGCCATGATGATGGTTGTGGCTGTGGCTGTGGCTGTGCGCAGCGAGTCACGACCCCACATTATCAAAAGCCGCTGTGGGCAGGGCATATCTGAAGAGACGATGGGAAGAAGCGGTCGTGCTCAGCACATTCCAGCCGACAAAGGCGACTTATCTACGCGAGACGACGCTGACGGCATGTGTCCGGCTCTATACTGTTGTTAGTGGTGTGCTTGGAAGTGCATAGTTAGCTTAGCGGACCATCCCGGCGTCGTCGAGAAAAATATTCTGGAGACATGACCGAACAAGTCCACTCCCCCCTCCATCTTTCCTCCTCTCTCTCTCTTCCTTTTTCTTGCATCTCAACACAGGCCATTGCGAATTGCCACTCGCTCTACAGGCTGGCCAGATCAATTCCTTCCTTGCATAGTTGTTCTTTCCCCGGGCCACAGGGTTCCCCACAAACCCTCGGCAGCCATGGCGGCCAGCGACGAGGCTTCAATGCCCGAACTCGAGCCAGTCTCCAAGACTACCGGAGACAGTGCTCAGGATGATGGCGCCAATGGCCAGGCGCCAGACAGTAGGTGCAACTAGAGGGCCACGGCCAGCAGCAGCGTAGCTAATGGCTCCAAGACATCTTCCAGGTCACCATCAAGCTCCCCCACGCGCCGTTCGAGATGCCCATGACCATCTCGACGGCCGAGCAGGTGCAGGATCTCCGCCAATCCATCATTGAGACGCCGCACACGTTCCAATACTCGTGCTTCCACCTCGAGCACGACGGCGAGCGAATCAACGACTATGTCGAGCTGTCCGAGGTCAAGGACCTCAAGCAAGACTCGGTCTTGACCCTCGTTGAAGACCCATACACGGAGAAAGAGGCCAGGCTACATGTCGTCCGTGTGCGGGAGCTCATTGGCGCTGCTGGTGACCGCACCGATGCGCTACATGGCCTCATGGCTGGCCTTTCACTGCACGACACCGTCGGCCATGAGCACATCCTCAAGCCCAAGCAGGATGGCCCGGAGCAGTCGCCGCTGGCGGACTACGACTTCAAGGCGCCCGGTCAGGTGAACAAGCTGCTGCCCCCGCCTCCAGAAGTCGCGCCCAAGACCATCAAGTCCATTGCCGTCTCACCCTGGAACCCGCCCCCGTACCACCTCCGGTCCAAGGGCCATCTGCTGTACATTGTCGTCACTACCAACGAGAACGAGCAGCATCACATCACCAGCCACGCTTCAGGCTTCTACGTCAACAAGTCGTCCAATGCCAGCTTCGATCCCTTCCCGCGACAGGCGCCCAAGGACAAGCGCGCCCACTCGCTCCTGACTCTGCTTGAAGAGCTGTCGCCCTCTTTCCGCTCATCTTTCCCAGAACTGCTCGAGCACAATTCAAAGAAGGAGTTGCTCACCATCTTCCAGCTCTCCAATGCCATCCCCGCGAACCCATGGCTGGTCCCTCCGCCAACCTCATCGCTTACCCCGCATCAGCCAGATCTTGCTCGGACACAGGAGAGCTATCTGATATCAGGCGTCGAGAACACCGAGACTCTCCGCGATTGGAACGAAGAGTTCCAGTCTACCAGGGAAATGCCAAAGGAAGCTGTTCACGACCGCGTCTTCCGCGAGCGCCTCACCTCCAAGCTGTTCGCCGATTACAATGACGCCGCCACTCGTGGTGCCATGTTGGTAGCACGGGGCGAGATCGCGCCCCTGAACCCCACCGAGGCCAAAGACGCCCAAATCTTTGTCTACAACAATATCTTTTACTCGTTCGGTGCTGACGGTGTCGGCACATTTGGCGCCGAAGGTGGAGATGAGGCTGCCCGTGTCGCGGTAGGCAAAGATGTCTTCGGTGTGCGTGCCGTCAACAACCTTGACATCCAGAACCTTTTCACTTCTGGAACAGTCGTTGTGGACTACCAAGGAAAGCGTATAGTGGGTCAGAGCATAGTTCCTGGCATTTTCAAGCAGCGCGATCCTGGAGAACATCAAATCGATTACGGTGCGGTTGAGGGTAAAGAGATTGTAGCAGACGACAAATCCTTTGTGCCTCTCTTTGAACAGCTTTCCAAGGCACTACGGGTGAAAAAGCATCCAGTTTGGGACAAGGACAATGTTCGCCATGAACTGGAGGGCAGTGTCGAGACCAAGGGCTTGATTGGCACTGATGGCAGGCGATATGCCTTGGATCTCTACCGCCTCACCCCACTCGATGTCGCATGGATAGAGGCGTATTGGACTGAGCCTGGAGAGGAGGGTGAGTCAAAGCCGAAAGACAAGGACTACCCCCACCGAATGGCCACTCTTCGTCCAGAGCTTGTCGAGTCGTATCGCAGACTCAAGCTACGTGAATATGTCAAGAATGAGGTTGCCAAGAAGGCGGAGAACGCTGCCAAGAAAGAAGTCAAAGACAAGGAAAGCTCATCAGAGGAAGAGTCTTCGGAAGAAGAAGACTCCGAAGATTCCGATGAAGAATCAGAAGCCGAAGAAAAGCCCAAGACCAAGAAGCTGACAAAAGAAGAGAAGAAGGCCGTGAAGAAGGCCGCTGCTGAGAAGAAGCCTGATGCTGAGGATCCTGAGCAAGAGCGCGTCGATATCACAGGCTTCTCCTTTGCTCTGAACCCTGATGTCTTCTCGGGCCAGAATCCGCAGTCAGAAGAAGACAAGAAGGAGTGGGCTCAGGATGAGGCTGAAGTCCGCGCTGCTTGTGAGCACCTGACATCGGAGGTCATTCCTCGCATGATTCAGGAGCTCAAAGACGGCGAAGTTGGTTTCCCCATGGACGGCCAGTCTCTCAGCAACCTCCTACACAAGCGTGGTGTTAACATTCGCTACCTCGGAAAGCTCGCCGAACTAGCTGACAAGCCCGACCCAAGGCTTCAAGCTCTCAAGCGCCTGATTACCCAGGAAATGATCGCACGCGGGTTTAAACACTTCGCCAACTCCAAGTTGCGCAACGTACCCGCGCCCTTCGCTGCGCCAGCCGCTGCACATCTCCTCAACTGCCTTTTGGGAGCTGAAGTCAGCGCCAAACCTGTGCCTGAGTGTGACGCTAGCCTCAAAGCCATGTACACTGAGGCCGACTTCAGCTTCGAGCAAATCACACCAGACATACTCAAAAAGGAAGTCATCGCTCAGGTCGCGCTGCGTTACCGCTATGATTTGGGCCAGTCGTGGATCGAATCAGGCAAGGAGATGCAAATGCTTCGTGAGGTTTCACTCAAGCTAGGCCTGCAGTTGGAGAGCAAGCAGTACGCCTTCACCAAGGAGGCCTTCGCCAACAGTATGCCCACGGAGAAGCCAACTGCGCCACCTACCAATGGCCAAGCTACGTCCTCAAGCAAGAAGAAGAAGAACAAGAACACACCCCCGGCACATGCAGCTAGCCCTACGGTTACCCTTGCGCCCCAAACTTTCCACGCGGACAACATTTTGAACATCGTTCCCGTTATCAAGGAGGCTTCGCCAAAGAGCTTGTTGGCTGAAGAGGCACTCGAGGCTGGCCGAATGTCAGTTGCTCAAGACCAGAAGGAACTTGGACAAGAATTGCTCCTAGAGTCGTTGCAGCTACACGAGCAAATCTATGGTGTACTTCACCCAGAGGTTGCCAAAGCCTACCACACGCTGTCTAACCTCCTATTCAACCTGGAAGACAAAGTTTCGGCTCTTGAACTTGCACACAAGGCCGTAATTGTGTCTGAGCGGACTCTTGGTGTTGATCACGCTGATACTCTGCTTGCTTATCTCAACCTGGGCCTTTTTGAGCATGCTTCGGGTAATACCAAGGCGGCTCTCATATATCTGCGTCACGCACTTGAGTTGTGGAAGATTATCTACGGACCTGATCATCCCGACTCAATTACGACGCTCAACAATGCTGCTGTCATGTTGCAATCGATGAAGCAGTACCACGAGTCTCGTGTCTGGTTTGAAGCATCTCTTGCTATCTGTGAGGAGGTTTCGGGTAAAAACTCCATCAACACGGCCCCCCTGCTTTTCCAGACCGCTCAGGCTTTTGCCCTCGATAAAGACATGCGAGGCAGTGTCAACCGCATGCGTGAGGCGTACAACATTTTCAAGGAGGTTCTCGGCGCCGACGACCGTAACACCAAGGAAGCTGAGAGTTGGCTTGAGCAACTTACTCAAAGCGCCGTTTCCCAAGCGAAGCAGCTCAACGATGTTGCCAAGGGCCGGATTCGTATGCCTCTTGCCGGTCGTAATCCTCTCCGACCAGCTGTTGCTGCGCCATCAGCCAGCGATGCTGCAGCCGCTGCAGCCGGTCAACGGAGCGGTAACAGCCGTGTCGATCAGCGCAAGATTGAGGATCTCTTGAAATACATTGAGGGAGATGCGCCAAAGACGTCATCGAAGAAGACTCAGACGAACCCCAGAAAGAGGACAAAGCAGACGTAATGAGTCAGATGCCTTTTCTCATTCTTGCGAAGGAAATGAGATGCGCTCAAAGCATACACATTTCACATCATGTCTTGAAGTTGTACGAACATTTTTTGTTGGATTTGCAACATTCGGCGTGACGCAGGATTGGTGGTTTGGTTGTTTTCTTTCGCTTCACACACATGTTCCATGCTTGGTCTGGGCCTGCAAATTCTCGGGGTTTTCTTATCGGTTCATCTACGACCTTGGGTGGTGCGAAGGTGGAACAAGGCTTTCTCCTCCGGCCTACAATGTCGCCTTGTAGATACAAGGATAGACTATGGTATAAAGGAAAAAGTTGGGCTGAAAACAGAAAAGGCGGGGCTATAGGTCGTGTACATATGGGCTTGGCAACGCAACGTGAATAGGTTATGTGCATTGACGACGATGAACGACTACATGTATCAAATAGCAAATGGCATATCATCTCCTCTTTTTCTTGCATCATTTTGTTTTTACATGGTCTCCTTTCAGAAATGCCAAGCATGATGTTGATGACGGTGATGTTGTTGCTCAGAGAGGGGGCATAACAAGCTCGAACCTCAGCCTGGCCATGCCTTGGCAAAAAGGTTAAATGACGGGGTTATGTCTCTTGTATTGATGCCCATCAGCCACCATTTAAAGTCGATAAGCGACGACGAGGGCCGCTTGTTAGCGTCTCGACTGTTTCTAGAGTATCTAGAGTAGGAGTAGAGTGATGTATACAAAGGCAGTATATACAAAAGAGCAAATGTCTGTCGCACACACGTTTTTGCCCAATATGACATGCATAACCCTGACGAAGAGTCATAGAGCAGCGAAGTCGAACAAAGAAACTCCCCCAAAAAAAAATCCATATGATCCACATCAGCACTTGACGGATCCGTCCCAATTGCATACCAGAACCATGCAAATCGAGAACCGAGGGGGAGGGAGGGAGGGAGGGAGGGAGTTTATGCCAACGTAATCTAACCGGAAGAACCTCTTAGGCATTAAAAGAAACAAGCAAAAACAAAAGAGAACGTTCCCACGCTCTTGATGTGTTTGCGCCGCCCCATGTTCAGAATGTGAGAATGTTGAATGTTAGATGCTCGTTCAGAGTGGAAATGGCGTAAAAATAACAATAACAAATAGATAAAACGAAAATAGAAAAGTGGCAAATGCACACTTGGTAGTTGACAAGACGTTACATGGAGCCCATGGCGATGAGAGCCTCGATGGCATCACGCTCAGCGCCGGATCCGGCAACGGCTGCGGAAGATGGGGTGAAAACAACATTGGGAGAGTTGCCCGCGTTCACGACGTGATTACCGCGGGATGCATTGGGAACAGTAAGGAAATGTTGAAACGTAGGCGTGGCATTAGGGGCGTGATGAATGTGAGGCTGAGGCAGAGAGTGGGCCTGGGCGGATATGGCCCGGTAGCGCGGGTTGCTCGTCTGTGTTCGGCTTAGGTAGTTGTAGTCGCGGTCTTCTCGGCGCGGACCGCGGCGGGTCTCGCGAAGAGCTTCAGGCCCCATGGTCGCCCAGTCCTCTTGATCCGTGTCGTCATTTAGCTCCTCTTCCAGCTCCATGTCCGAGGCGGAATCGGAATCGGAACTGCCGTCAGATTCATCGTCCAGCGACATCTGGTCGGCCATTTCTTCGTCGTCGTCATCGTCGTGGCGATGCGGTGACCAGGACCCAGCATTCCAGCTGCCAGAGTAGACGTCACCTTGCTGGTGTTGTCGCAGCTTGGGTATGTGGAGGCTGGCTCCGGTACTATCGACACTGTCTGGTGGTGTTTGCCCATTTCCAGAGCGCTTGCCACCAATAGGCATTCCTCGAGCCTGAGCACCTGAGCCTGCCACACTCCAGCGCCCCCAGCCGACCTTTTCGAACTTGACTTCTCCGTGCAGACCGCCACCCGCGCGGTGTTCTAGCGCAGCGACAACCAGGCGGCGTGCCTTGGCCGGGGGTAGGCCAGAGAAGCCGGGGACGGCGTGTGTCAAGTGCGCCATCATCTCACGAATGGGCATTGCGCCGTGACCGACGATGATATCGGGCAGGTGGTGCTTGGCCAGCATCAGCGCTGTGATCTGGCGCGTCGCATCCAAGCCTGCCAGAGCCTCCTTGGACAGAGCGGACGGCTGGTCCTGGGCTGCTGCATGCTCGACTGCATCCTGGAGGTCTATATCCATAGACTCCTCCTCCGGCGTGGTGACACGCCCGGCTACGGGCATGGGACGTCGCTTGTGGGCGGGAAGCGTAGGGGAGATGGAACTCGGCGGCGTAGGAAGGGTGCCGGTGGAGGTAGCGTGTCCACTGTCCTGGCGTCCAAATGCCATGGCAATGTTGGACATGGGCTTGCGAGCGACGGTGGCCATGGTGAGTCGCGCTGGGAAGAGGAGTAGGGTGGAGGATGAGAGGCGCGAAGGACTTGGTGGGCAGCAACTTGAATTTTGACGTGAAATTTAAGACGGTGATAGAAGTGTCTTACGCGACAAAGAATTAAGCGACAAACGGGCCAGAATGTGCTGGCGGTGTGTTGTTATGGCCAGCTGCAGCTATGGAGCTTGACTCTTCACCGTTCCGAGACGTCTGGCGATCGGCGATGTGGATCAGCGAGTCGGTGACGGGAGGATGCAGGTAGCGTGGACGGAACAGCAGAAGCGGGAGCCGGTAGATGCGGTGACGAGCAAACGGGCGGTTTCAGTTTCAGTAGATGCCAACAGCAGCCCAGAGTCAATATTCGAGTATGGAGAGTGTGAGTGTGTAAGTTATGAGTCTACGATCACGGCAGGGTCAAGCTATGATAAGGCCGCCTCGCTGGTTCCGAAGCCTGCTGGAACCAAGGAAGGCACGCGCATCTGACAACCCCCCCAGGCGGGAAGCTACGGCTCGTGCCCCTGTCGCCTCTCTGATTGGTTCGGAACCAGCTGACTGGCTGCACCATGGCCACACCTCACCCAAGCGTCATGGAAATTCGCCCCTCGTAGCAGCAGGGACTCGAAGCGTAGAAGCAGGGCAAAATCTAAAAACCAAACATGTAGAAATCCCATACGCGCCTCAAGCTGAAGCCTCGTCTTGTCCCCTGCGATGCGGCCAGGTCATACTTTTTTTTGTCGTCGTCGTCGTCATCCGTTCGCAGCCGATAGCCCATATTAGGCTTCCCCATATCGGCTCCTCATGTTGGCCATCCGTCCTTCCATGCCTCGCATCCACAACAGCCATTGGCGTTATCGTGCTGCGGGGCTCCATCCCACCGCGAAAAAGGTCCGACCTCGCTTTGCGCCTTTCTGATGAGCGTCGCGACACGTGCTTCTTCAACAGGCCTGACGGTAAGACATGCCGCACGAGAGGAGCTGGTCGATAGTCTTCTGCGTGCATAATGCCTCAGCCGTGATTCGCGTTGACGACATACTTGGTGATGGCCTAGTTAGACGACGTCACATTAGCGACGGGCTACACATTTCGAGTTCGGCAAGCAAAATGGAGACGCACCGATTTCAACACGTTGATCTGCTGCACCGTGCGGTTAAACACTGCGCGGTACTGCTCCAGGTTCTGTTGAACCACGTCGTTGCGCGTACTGCGGCCTTCGCAAATGGCTCTCATCTGGACTTCCATCTACCGAGAGTATTAGCACACATGTCTCGTCATCAACGCCCAACACCCCACGCAGAGTAATAGGGCACCACTTACTTCTTTACGGAGGAACGGCTTGCTCAGGCTCGTCTCAAACCCCACATTGTCATATCCTTCAATAAGCGCGACACCCAACGTGGTCGGAATGAACTCTTGGACCCCTCCGGTACCACCTCCGCTGGGCTGGCCTGAAGTTGCTGCGCCGCCTCGTCCGCCACGCCCTTCTCTTGATCCTCTTCCTCTCCCTCGGCCTCTGCCTGAACCTGCGCTATTCACACCTGCTGCACCTCCACCCGCTTTGGGCCGCGCAATGACATAGTCGCGATCTTTGATCTTGGCGATATGCTCGGCCATGGTTGCATCCGTGCCAATTCCATTTGCATCCATTAGCGCAATAAGCTCGGGTTCGGTAAGGTAGCCTGGTGCTGTCGTCTGCCCGTCTACTATGTTCGCTTCTGTAGGTTCAAAGCTCTCACCAACCGCATACTGAGGGAGTACTTGGCTGCTTTCCCATTTGTCGTAAGGGTATACGTCTAGGTAGTTCCTCGCTATGACGGTAAGCCCATGCGCATGGAAGCCTTCACCCCCATACTCAATTTCGATGTCTGTAGCCTCGCCTATAGCATCCTCGGAACAACATGCAAGGAAGCGGCGCACAACAAACTCGTAGACAGTTCGCTCTCTGTCATTGAGTTGTCCAGGTGCGACGTAGTTGACGGGATGAATGGGAGGATGAGCTTTGTCGTTGTTGCGACCTTGGCGAGGCTGCTGAAACCCGCCATTCATGAGGTTCTGCGCAAACGGTCCCCAGCGACCATCTTGCGTCTGCCTACCAACCAAGGCGCGCAGATCCATACCGCGATCGAATTGATCAGTTTCCGTGCGAGGGTAGCTGATCCAGCCCTTGGTGTACAATTCTTCGGCTACTTTCATGACATCTTGTGACGTCATGCGGAGGAATCTACTTCCCATCTTTTGCAACTCCACAGTCGTAAGAGGTAGCGGCTTCCACTTTTTTGTAGGCTTCTTCGCCATTTTGGTGACTCTTGCAGTTTTGGAAAGCAGACAGCGCTCAAAGATGAGGGTAACGGCCATACGGTCAAAGAGGTGACCTCGTCGCCAATTGTATTTGACATCGATTTCATCTTTTATGTGCGCCACCTTGATGTACCAGAACGGCTCTGGGACGAAATTTCGTACTCGTAGATAGCGATCGACGACGAAACCCAAAGTGGGAAACTGGCAGGAGCCGTAGCTGATCAGCTTGCCTCTCTCTTCGCCCTGCTGGGGAATCATGTTCTGGAGGGCTAGCGTCTGCATGCGCGTAAAGGCGGCCCCAAGCCGTAGATCCAGCTCAATCCGGGCGGAGACAGCCTGTGCTTGGGCTTCGTCCAAGCGGATGGGATTCTGCGAAGCTTGAATGACATGGGCTCTCTCGATGTTACTGAAGCGTGCTCGCCAAACTTGCATGTTTGGGTTTACCTTCAAGGCGATGTCGCGGATCTCAGTCCCGATGTGCTCGCCCTCGCGATCACAATCGGTCCATATGAACAGTATAGATGCAGATCTCGCCTGGCTTTCAATGTTGCTGGCTACCGCTTTGTTTTGTGGTGTGGCTATGGCAGATACAATGGGGGCCTCGAACAGCGAGGCGGGAGCGCACGAGTGCCAGCTCTTGTATCTGTCATTGAATTCTTGTGCCACAATATGCCCAGCGACGCATGTAAAAGTAACGGAAGCTTGACCCCAAATGTTGAATCGAAAGTCAAATTTGTAGTTCTTGACCCACTGAACCCCCGGAACGCTTTCCTGGTCATGTTAGCCTTTTGTCTCAACGAGGTCTGCGTCTTTAGCCAGGACTTACGGCCCTGGCTTGTCCGCCGAGATGATTTGCAACTGCCTTTGCAATAGAAGGCTTCTCTGCCACGCACAAGACCCGCGTCATGCTGGTAGCGAGGTTCGATGTTCACGGTCATGTGAAAGCGCGTCAGGCCTACAAGGAGCGCGTTGAAGAGCCGCACGGGCGCCCTTGCAGGACGCTAAGCGACCGGATCTTCAGGGCAACACCGACTCATGAGGTCATGGTACCATTGACACAACACATCACATCTCATCTCTCACGACAAGACGATGCCCGACCCGCGTATCTACATCGACATGGCGCTTCCGCTCGTGAAGACGCTGCCCGAGTGCGCTGATTACTTCAAGACGGTTGAGCCCTTCCTGCCCCAGTACTATGACCTTCCATACCAGGTCGCAGCACGCATCTCGGACCCACAGGCGCTGAAGGAGCTGTATCTCACTACAAATCCCCTCATGACGGCTCTGGCCTTTGCCACCATGTTCGTCACGCCTCTCGTTCTTGCCGTGTCAGAGATCAACCGCAACTACTCGCAAGTGGATCGGCTATGGAGCTTGCTGCCCGTCATTTACAACGTACATTACGCAGTGTGGGCCCATCTCAATGGACTACCAACAATGAAGCTGGATCACGTCATGGCTGTCTCAATCATCTGGGGCGCCCGATTAACCTTCAATTACTGGCGCAAGGGCGGATACCAGGTGGGCAGCGAGGACTACAGATGGAACATTGTAAAGGACTACGTTGGTGGGCCAGCCATGTTTATCATGAACGTCACCTTTATCTCGCTGGGACAAAATGTAAGAGCTTACGAAATCAAGTGCACGCTTGTTCAGGGTATACTAACCATGGTAGATCCTCCTATGGCTGATTACTACTCCCACCTACATCCTTCTTCTCGCCAACCGTGTCAGCGGCAACGATATTACTTCCTACGACTCCCTATTCGGCCGGTCTATGGTCGCCATCGTCGTACTCGAGTTCTTCGCCGACCAAGCTCAATGGAACTTTTACAATGCAAGGGACGAATACCACAAGACAGCCAAGGTGCCGTCCGGTAAGCGGTACACTCGTGAGCAGCTGGATCGCGGCTTCAACACGACAGGCCTTTTTGCTTGGTCTCGGCACCCAAACTTCGCGGCCGAGCAAGCCTTCTGGGTATGTCTGTACCAATGGTGCTGTCTGGAGACGGAATCATATGCCGCTTGGGCAGGCGCAGGTGCCTTTGGATACTTGATCTTGTTCCAGGCCAGTACGTGGCTGACTGAGTTGCTGAGCACGGGCAAGTATCCCGAGTACAAGGTTTACCAGCAGCGCGTCGGCAGATTCCTTCCCAAGTTCGGTACCAAGAGCATGGACGAGCCCCAGACCGACAAGGAGAAGCAGAAGGTGAAGGATGCAAAGGCGGGCAAGGGTGCTGTGAAGCCTAGATGAAGAACCATCCTTCACCCCCTGGACTGGTGGGACATGCTAGGCCAGTGAACGGCGCGTATGCCAGAGGATCCACCATCGCCAGCTAGCGGGTACGCATCTGGTTTCTTTGATGAACAAGAGCCCAGATGCTATGGCTCTTTGTGACTACAGCGACTCTGACTGAGCCAATAGAGATTCCATCGATTCTCTGCGATATTTATGATATCATTGTTGAGACTTAAGTTGAGTAGAGTCATCTAAGAGCCAACACTCGATCATTCACAAATCATAATCTTCGTGATTACTATACTGTACCATATATCATCTTCGTAGTGTATGTAATACCGACTCCAAATCCTTTGCACAGATCGTCTATACTGTTCGGAAACATCTACCTCGACATTCAGAGACATAATATCACCGTCCTACCGAAGACTCCTTCAACGCCAAGTCATGCCTCAGCTAGCTATAGTTCGCTTACGGAACTACGCATCAGTGCACATGGTCTTTGTACTACAGCTGTTTCAGGTGAGCTTTAGAACTGTAGTGCACGTAAGAAGAAAACAGCCAGGCAGAAGAGAGCAACTTGAGCGAACCGAGCAGAAACAAAACGGCCGCTCGGGATTAATCAGCTTACGCGTGTTGCAAGAACACATGTTCGATCATGGGGCTGAAAGTGGAGACTTTTTTCTTCTCTTGTGTGTTGCGTGTATATCTGACTGCGCTATCTTCTTACATGATATCTCACCATGCGGGTGCCGGGGGGAAATTGCGTCTTCTCCCTTCTGGAGGCCACTTTAGCTTGCCACCCAGTGCGGAGATGATCTCATCATCATCACGAAGAACGACGGTTCATGGCGTCTTCGCAAGTATCAGGATAGCCCACGCCGACAATAAAGAGAGAGAGAGAGAGGTAGATAGAGACAGAGAGAGGAGAACAATGGATGGCCCCACTAGTAAACTCCGTTACGCCAATGGCACAGGGAAGGCGCCCAAGTATTGGTGCGGCGCGTGTAGTGCCGAACATGGGCTATGTTCGTCCTGGATAATAAGCGTCCTGGGGATACGAACCCGTAAGCTTGTGGATAAGGTAGCTATGACGAGTATGGCAGTAAGCTGCGGCCGGGGCACCGACAAAGTTGCCGATATCACGATCACTCTACTAACGGCTGTGATGCATATAGTTTACAGAGGCTATTGATGAGCCCCAGTGATCCTCGGCTCCATTGTAAGAGAGCCCGGAACTGGAGTTTGGCGTCCCCTGTAGATGCTGCAGAGTGCGTACTAAGCAGGGAGCAGCGGAAGAGACGGTAAGCGTAATCGATAGCATACTTGGTTTGTCGGGTCACTTCCGAGCTTATGTGCAAGGCGCTTGTTAGGGATAGTGGCGTTTTCCCCTTTGGGAGCTACTGGCACACGAGGTGCTCTTCTTGTGGACAGCAAGGTTACCGTGATCGAAACTAAAGAGATTGGACGAGGGTTGAATAAAGCAAAGGTCAACGTGTTCCTTCGGCTGGCTGGGCCTGGGCGCTTGATCAAGGCTGGATACGAAGAAGCGGACGCTGAACCGACAAGAGGACGACGCGTGTGGACCGCCGCTATATAAGCCCTGGATACAACAAAGTATAGGGCGAAGAGATGGCACAGAAGTCTGCGTGAGCCAGCTTCAAGACATTGTACAGCAGCACGTACCGGAGCAGCGGAATCGTCGGGATCGACAGCGGAAATTTTCTGTGGTGCGACAAACGATCGAGTCGTGACACTGTCGCAGGACTGGCACGCGAGATGCTCCAAGGCACCAGGGCTACAGGGCTCCAGGGAACACGATCAGAGGAAGCCTCGGATTGTGTGGCCCAAATGATAATAAAGGCCGCTGGTGGATTGGGCGCCAGTGCAAGTGCAAGGAGATCACAGGGGTCGGGTACCGAGGCTACGTGGACTTGAGGTCATGCTGGCTGATCGCTCTCAAGCCGTCACCGGGGAGAGTTTGCGCGGGTCCGAGATGAAAGCACTTCTGCTTGTGGACGGTCTAGCGTGAGCGAAGACAACGTCTTGCCTGCTTCGACGCTTCTGTACTGTTTGCGGGTTCTACAGTTAGGACCGAATAAGACGTGCGTGAAATGTTGTGAAAGGCAGCGCTGTTAAGCCGTGTGTCCTGATGTAGAGGTTCTCCACCGGCTAATGCTGTCGCACCGCTCGCCCCCGGTCTGTTCCTGTCAATTGCACGACTAGCACAGTGGTGCCGATGGAATTCTCCTTCCCGAAGGCGCAAAGTTCATGGAAGCGCACTGGCAGACATGGCGTCGGAGTAGGTTCCGCTGCCATGTCGGCGAAGCGGCTTTGCGGGCACACTTCCATTAGCCAGGCCAGAGATCCACAGCACAAAAGCGTTCCACGTGTTGGCAGGGTTATCTTCGCAGCTGGAGATCGTTTTCGAGAAAGCAACCCTGGTTTCGCTTCCACCGACGTGGACTTCCGCTGCACAGTGCAGTAGCGCACTCAGAGAGGAAATGCCAAAAGCCGTTCGGGCCCACCTTCCCAGCTCCCCGTAGGCTTCAACTTACGATCACAATTTCGACAAAGTTTTCTATGGAGAAGTCCGTCAAGCAGTTGTCAGGCTTGGGACCAGCTGGCAACGGTGGCGCTGATGCTGAACGTCTTTTGCTGTGCAACGGCAGATGTTTGGACGGAGTTTGGACCCTTGGACACGGCCAGTCTGCCATGAAGAGCTCGGTAGGATGGGCATCGGGCTGGAGACGACAAAGTTTGAAAGCTTTCGTTGTGCTCATCCGCAGTGGCGAAGCTTTTGAAGCGAGTTTCAGCAGCCCCAAGGTTTGGGGAAAATGATACACATCCGATCTGAAGAGAGTCGTCATGCCTGTGTGAGCAAACATGTCGGCTATGCAAACGGTGTGCAATCGACAAGCAGAGTCGCGTGGCTTCCGGCTTGTCTTTCAAAAGGAAGGACGGGATGCCCTAGGAGCTGTCTCAGGCTAAGTGGGCAGCGTCAGGCCCTGGTCCGACTATCGACAAGGGAAACCTTTTTGCACGGGTCCAATCAGACGCGCAGCCTCTTGGGCATTTATTATTGTCACTAGCATAAAAAAAAACGGCTGCATTCTGGCAAATATGCAAAGAGCAGCGGCACGGAGACAACCAGAATGAGGATCAGGACGTCATGACCTCCTCCGTGCCCGAAGCAAGTAGCCGGGCCGAGGCGACGCGACAAAGAAGAATGAGAGTCAAGGTTGCGGGTGCAGAAACAGGTCCAAATGTCGACAGAGCAGCATTCGATGTGTGCTGAGGAAATAAGCAGACGGCTACTTGCAGGATGCGGTGGGATTGGAGGCGCGGAAGGGTGGCAGGATTCCGATAGCCTGCAAAGGCGACGTGTCTCACGGCTTGGGCCAGCGGCCAAATCTCGCGCTGACGAAAGACGTGTGCGCAGGTTTTGTGTCAGTGTGCGTCGCAACCTCTAGGAGGAAGCCTGAAGGGGCGCGACTCAGTGCATGCGATCGCCTTCCTCAGCATTCGAGAACAAAAGAGCCAAGCGAGGATGTGGTGACGCGGGGCCCACCGAGAGCGCCGGGCACAGCTCTCATTACGGTAGCGGAGGCTTTTTCTCCCACTTTCTTTTTGCCGTGACGCATCATGGGCGTCGTAGTGAAGAGGGCGAAGGGCATGGGTGTTGGCGAAAGTGAGGTAGTGTAGTAGCAGGAGGGCGAGAGAGGTTCCTTCTTCGCCACAGCCAAGGGTTGTTGGTGGTGTGCAAGGCAAAGGCAGGCGCCAGGCGTCCGTGGGCAGTTGATCCCACGTGGAGCGAGACACGGGCGATACGGGAGACGTGCAACCACGACGAGCAGATGGCTGCGATAAGGCATCACAGAGCCACAAAAGCAATGGGGCTGCTAGACAAGGCCTACTCCACTGCGTTCCCGAAGGCCAGTCACCCGGCCAGCCGGGCTGCAAAAAGAGAGACAGAGACGAGGAGACAGGCAATTGATTGAGGAAAAAGGCCGTGGACGGCGCCCGGGGAAGGACTCCCGCAACGTCTGTGAGGCGTGTGAACCTTTTCGCATTGCTTCTGGAGCCAACAAAAGGCGGCACGGCGAGTCAATAGCAGGAGCGCGCGCGATGCCAAAGGGCGGCAGTGTTAAGGCGCCATGACGGTCTCATCCTGGCTCTGGTGGCAGCGCGAAGGGCAACGAGTTGACGTTGCGGTCGTCGGGCTGACATGCACAACCTCCAGAAATACCTTCCAACACGGGGCGGCTGAGGCCTGGCAGCGAGCTCATCGCAAATTCCACGGATGGCACCCCAGCGAAGCCGTTGGCGTGGCTCTCGCTAGCGCTGCAGGTACGGCCTTCTAGCGCAGCACTACCACAGGGGCATAACCACGTCCGTGGATTCAGCGCGCAGATCACCCTTGCTCCTTGTCATGACAAGGGAGCTACCTTGAAACAGGCCGAAAGACCCGTCGCTCCCGGAACGTCAAGTAGTCAGGGCGTTTTGCTTCCTGAAAAGCACAGTCTCTCATTTCATTTGTTTCGCCGACAAGCCAAGGCAAGTCAGTAAACCCTCGCCCCCCCTTATTCTAGTTGCGAATATAGAAGGCTCAGGGCGCCCTTTGTTAAACTATTTCCTATCCACATCATCTTCATTCCCTTCCAGCTATCCACACTCATTCCTCCCCTATCTCCAGTCACTGCACGGTCAGTCCACTGGAACACTACGCCATCTAATAAAGCCCATCCACCACCGCACCGCCTTCTGTATCTCGAACTGCATTCGCGCTCGCCCACTTGGACACTCATTTTCGACGCATCTTTCCCGTACCCCAATCGCACAGGCCAGCTGTTCAGCGGCCGCTGACAAGCTGTATTCCCTAAGCAGTATGTTTCTCTGCCACACCCACGTCGGCTGAGATGGTCGTCGCGGCTGTGCAACAATAAGCTAACCCATATATAGCAGACGACACACTCATCAACACGATGATCCTCAGAGAGTCGGAATCCAACAACATGGGCCGCGGCGCTTACGACACGACGGGCACCCCCAAGCCTCCCCCAAAGCCAACAAAATAAGAATGAGTCGTCATTGTCTCGAGTAGGACCACTCATCGTAAGTCGCAAACGCGCCTCCGCTTTCGCAATTCACCGGCTTACCTCCTTGCTAGTCTTGACCCAATCGTTCATCGAACCTGCCACGACCGAGCAGCTCCCTGGTACCACGGCGCATCTGTTTCCACCGAGCCTCATTGGGATTACGCCCTTTAATCACCAGCGAACCTTTCGATTCTTCTAGCGACCTAATACCCCGCTTTCTCCGGCTTCCGTTATCGAGCGATTCGCGCAACCCTGCTTCCCACCTCTGCGTCCCACATTCAGCGACATTCTCTTACGGCAAAAAAGTACTCTTCTTTCACTCGGCGTTTTCATAGACTAGGTTCGGCCCAGGCATAGATACCAAAAACGGATTTGCTTGTTTTTCTTTCCTTTCGTTTCGGACGGCACATATGGGTAGAGAGACTTCCGTTGTCAGCCTTCATTTGGCACAAGGCATGGATTGTATTGTACTATAGCGGGTGGTTGTGGTGGCATCATGGGATGCGCCATCATTACCTGACGATTTTGCGTTCTTTTTAGACGGCTCATGAACGGCATGCATTGGCCGCGACCCGTGGTTTTTGACGTTAGACAGGCCGCCTGGGCCTCGTTATTGGTGTCTCGCGACATCGGCTTCAGTTTGTTTTTAGACTAATCAACATCACACTGCTTCCCAACTCTTGCTTCTGACTATGCATTCCCCGTGTGCCATGTCATGCTTGCGGCCCCGCTCCATTGGAAATCCCCACCTGCCACATGCATGGTGCAGATGCGGCAAGCAGTGAATGGGTACCGAATGGTGAGAGCTGCCAAGATTGGCGGTACAGTGGAGACGTGGCGACTGCACCCCACGGATTCGGTGTACCGAATTGCAACCACCTCATCAAAGCTCCACCGCCCAACACAACGCCCAAGCCCACGTTTACACCCACACCCACACTCACATTCACGACTATTCACACCAAACTCATCATGGCCGCAGTCAATTGGCGCACCATCAACATCGATGCCCTCGATCCGGACAGCCCTGCCAACTTCGACCTAAGCTCGCTCGCTCCTGCCGTCGAGCCCGTTCCGACAGCTGAGGTGCAGAACAACGCGCAGCAAATACGGCAGCTGCTACGGAGCGGGGACAACGAGGGCGCTCTACAGGGCGCACTGGAGAAGCCGCCGTATGGTGCAGACGACAAGGGAAAGGAAGCGCATCTCGCCGCCGTCATCGAGATCTTGCAGTCGATACGACAGTCGGACATGTCACCGATGCTCAGCCGCATATATAGCACTCCCGGAGGAACTGAGGCCTTGGACGTCTTGATGAAGTACATGTACGTTGAGCGAGGCTGCATTTGGACCAACTGCTGACCACATGTCCTACAGCTACAAGGGCATGGCACAATCCACCCCAGTAGCCACGACACGCAACATCACGCCTCAGCCCACGGGCTTTTCACAGATCCACGCCCGTGGTGGTGGCGAGGGCGGCGGCCAGGCCATGAGTGTCTTGCTCAGCTGGCACGAGAAGGTACCATTCCCCGTCAAACCATTGTCACTTGGCACTTCACACGCTAACACCCTGCCAGCTTGTAGACATTGCCGGACCCGGCTCCATCGTTCGGGTCATGTCCGATCGGCGTACTGTATGAGCCGTTGTTGGGAGAGAGTCGTTGATAGAGCCAAACATGCACATTACACGCCTGGAGGCGCACCAAATGAAAAGACGCCAGACGATATTCCTCGCAAATTTTGCAGCCTGGCCGCAATCCATGTGCTTGCACAACTGCGTGAATAAATAGCCGCACTGATGTTTCCCTTCAGCCCTACCAACCCGCAGTCATGTCGCTCCTTCACGGAGACCAGGAGGCCTCATTTCGCGGACACGGGAGCCTTTTGATGCTAGCTCTCTAGCTTTGCCCGTAGCGGCAAGCCACTGGGCGACGCGGCATAGCTTCCGCGAAGCTGCTAGCGCCCAAGCCACGGCTTCCCGCCAGCTGCCCAATGGGGAAAGTTCTGGAAACTGGAAACGC
The DNA here is from genome assembly GCA_029100535.1 of Stemphylium beticola. Taxonomy (NCBI): domain Eukaryota; kingdom Fungi; phylum Ascomycota; class Dothideomycetes; order Pleosporales; family Pleosporaceae; genus Stemphylium; species Stemphylium beticola. Next base: position 18,008 of record JARBXR010000159.1, on the reverse strand, counting down.
TAAATATTGGCTTGGGCGCCGTTGTGTGATGAAACACGGTCTACTGTTGATCTCTTTCAGTCTCGACGTCGAACCTAACAGGTCACCAATGAAACCGTAGCGACGCTAATACCGAGGCAAACTTCTTTTCTTCCACGAATTGCTCTCGCCTCTTTGATGCGCGAACGGGCTTCTGGAAGCAATTTCGGCTTTTCTCTCGTCATGTAGGGCTGCGACATGCTCATACCATGACCTCTCCACCTAGCGGACTGGCTGCAGCTCGCCTCGTTGCAACAAGTTGACTTTGCAGTGTATAATGGAGACATCCAAGACTATACATGAATCACCTTGTTCACACAGGTGCGCGCTTCTGCGACAACTGCAACCCCCAAGCCTCGGCCATCGGCAATTCATCGGCATGATGTTCGGTGCTTTGCGTCTCAGCTCACATGACTTGTGATGCACTGCATGAAGCATTGGTACCTGCATCAGTGCAGTGTCAGAGCTTGTCGCTTATCGCACGCTTGCATTCATTTCACGTGGGAGGCGTTGAAAGGATGCCTGACCTGGCATCACTGAGCCACGTCGTTTGCTTCATTTTGCGCTTCCCCTGTGTCCACCGCGTTTCAGCTCCCGTTCTGTGGGCTGCCATCTCCGCAGCCGCACACAACCCTTACCAACAATTCATCTTTGCTTTGCCGTTACATGTGTATTGTCTTCGGCAATTAGTCAACTCGAACTCCTTGTCAGAACTATTCAAGCTCCCGATGACGTTGTGGGTAGCATGCGTCAAGGACTCGTAAGTGCACCATGGTCTCACGTCATTGTTAGAACTTGCTCCAACGCGCAGTGCTGAATCTCGCGTTGAAGCCTGTTGCCCTTTTGGGACACGGCCCCGCAAGTTAGTTGCATTCCTGAGTTGGGCAGCAACAGTCGCAAAGAATTGCAGAAGAATAAGTCTCTGGGCAGCCTACAGCTTGGAGGGTGATCGTAACACAAAGTACGCTAATATGCCGTCAACGCGCAGTGGCAGTAGCAAGGCTAAATCGCTTAGTGCCGCAGTACTACTTCCTCTTGCTCGAGATACAATACCTCGCAGAGCTTCTTGGCAACAGAAAAATATCCAATCCAGCTGCCGTCTTACTAAGTGAGACTTCGGATGAGGGACTAAGTCCGCTCTTCGACCAGATGGCTACCTCGCAACTTTTGCTTATCTCCGTCTCTACAGCAGACGTTCGCACTTGTCTTTTTACAGGAAGTGTTCAATACGATCTTTTGTAAGCGTATATGGCTGTGGTAAGGCAGTGCATGTTATTGTTGTGTGCGTCTTGGGTACACCCACTATATTCAAACGCCCAGTCGTGCCCAAAACATTCGTTATGGATGTCTCATTCTTTGCAAACACTGAGGGCTACAGATTTGTAATCGATACCACATACTAATGCTAGGAAGTGATTGGCCTGGTAGGGTCGGAGATGAACCCACGATCAGCACTTTACCTCTCAAAGTGGCATGGGTTGCGATCAAATACGTATCCATGACTAAGAGATTCGGCGCCTTGTTCTTGACCTACTCTCGAGACCGGAAACATGCGGGCATTGTTGTGTAAAGTCCGGGTTTCAAACCGAAGCTATCTGTCGTACAACCTTTCTTGTTCCTTCAGTGACTTCAATACCACAGCGGCAGATGTCACAATGCAATAGAGTTGCAACAGTGATAGTCGTCGTCGTACAACCTTTCATGTATAAATAGGGATGTGGTGAATACTTTCTTCATCAAGTTCGACATCATTTTCCAATGTCTTTTAACTCGGATTGACCGACGCCTACTCACCTGACGCTGCACATGATAGTTTCGAAGCCCTTCCAAGACATGGCACCGAAAGAGACCCAAAAACAGCGCGCCTACAAGGCCCTTCCTTTTCTAGGCATCGCGTTGGCTGGAGTATACATCTTGGGGTACCTATCTTTACCACCTATGATGGCTCGAGTGATTGGAATTCTGGAAACTGGGGTTGAAAGCAACATCGGAAAAAACGGCCATGTTGCGCCGCTGCATCACTTTTACGGACTGGAAATAATTGACGGTCCACTTCGGATGTTGGTGGCGTGTTTCGCTGTGCTTCAATTCGAGGATGTCCAGTGTTATTGGCAAGCACTCAGCTTTCTAACCGACGCCGGACTCGTCTACGCTCTTGTGCTCATCGAGGGCACTCGCCGAGCAAACGCGTCAACTATCGCTTCCATGTAAGTTTCCCATCTGGCTAGGATCTAGCCGTGCGCTAACATAGCTTCGGACCCCTTTTTCTCGGCTTGAGCATGCAACTCATTGGTTTCGGCATTATGATGCCTCTATACTGCTTCGTAAATTATGTTCAGTTTCCCATGGGAGCTATTCGGGCGCGTAGCATGCGTCACACCGACCTTACATATACCTCTACTATCCTTCCGGTAGTATTCTTATTTCACTACATCCCAAACTTCGGTGCGCTTCTCCCTTGGATCGAGCCGCAGACGCGTCATATCTGGGAATGGATCTGGCAGCCTTTTCCAGTGTTCATCAGCTTCACGCAATTCGTGCTTAGTAAGACCCGGATATCGGACAAGGGGGACTCGCTTGCAACGACCAAGACGAACAAAGATATGCCGGTTCTCTATTGAACAGTGGGAAGCCTTTGTACATTATCAGCCGCAATGTGGTGGTATGTAGCACTACATGCGCCGTGCTCCATCTGGACACTCTTTGTACCCGAGCTGTCGCTTGTTCAAACTGGCGATGCCTCCGTTCGCCTCTTCACACATTACGATGAATTCCTGAGCTTTGGAGCTTGCTTCCTTTGGCTGTTGTATCTTTTCGGGGATATGAAGAGGGTGGGTATGATGGACGACAGTTGGCTAAGCATCGCTGTAAAAGGCGGTGTTGCACTCGCGATTACGGGGCCAGGCGCTGCGGTGGGGATGGGTTGGCTGTGGAAAGAGAGCATTCTAGCGGCAAATTCTCTTGATGATGAGGCCGTATTGTCCGGGAAGAAGGAATGAACGGAAGAAGAAGTAAGCGACTATCAACACAAATTAAGTGGAAAAGTTGGTTGAGAAATTGCGTCCGCGCCGACCTAGGCTTTGTCTGAGTTTGCGATGTAAAAGAAGGAGCACTAATGGAAATGACCATGATCGTGTGAGAATCAAAGGTTTCGCTGGAACGCAGGATGACTATTTTCTTGTTTGAGTGAAAGTAGACCTTGTATCATTTAGATTCTGCACATAATCTTCCATCCACAATCATGTCCCTAGTAAGACACAATCACTTCCTCCCCATGGACAATATCATATGTCTTCTTTTTGCTCAATTTCTGTGGACAGTCGACGTAGTCCGCATAGAGCGTAGCGTTAAAGAAGTTGCACATGTCGTTGATGATAGGACGGGCCTTGCCCAAGTCCTCCAAAGTGCAGGTCCCCTGGCCGCCGAGTGCCGCAGGGAAAGCGCAGGGTTCGATTAACTGCTCCGCGTTAGTAACAGTGTCCAGAATCGACAGAAGATTAGGAAGAATAGGAGCTGGATACATACATCGGAATAGGTAGTGTAATTGACGCAGTGGCAGACAAAGTCATCAGGCGCGCATCCGTCAGCGTTGTTGGCCTTGACCTGGCATTCCTTGAGACACTTCGGAAGCTGACTGCTAAGCTTGAAGTTATCCCTATCATCTTTGTCAATGCGCTTCTCTTTGATCAAGTCCCTCAATCGCTTGTTGCTCTGTCGACTGCTACTTCCTCTAATCCGCGACTTTTTACGAGCACGGCAAGACTTTAGGAGTACCTCTAGCCCCCGAGATACTTACAAGCAGCAATATTTTTCCCAGTTGCCCTTAGCAGAAGCTTGTGTAATGTTGTATGTGAGCTGAGCGCTGGCAACGGCTGAGGTGGAAACAAGTGCGACGATGTGAGTGAACCTCATGATTGCGACTCGAGCGCGGAAGACGAATGCGGAGATGAAACGCAGGTTATTAGACCAGCGATGAAATGTTTGCTGAAGTCGACAACGGCGGTCGACTTATATATTGGGTGGAATCTAAGAACGACTGCTGTACAGGTGTTTAGGCCTAGTTTGGTTACAAAATAGGCCGCCGCATATGCGACCCTGTACCATCTGGCCGTATTGTTGTAAGCGGAATCGACGTGCGTCGGGATAGAAGCCTGTATGAAACCTAGAGGAGAAGTATCACTTCGCTAGCTGCTTTCTAAGCCATACAGACATTGTATATTGATACGCTTAGCCATTGCGCCAGGGTGACACTCAAGTAATTCGACATGCAACAACGCCGAATGGGGGAAGAGACTACTATCGTTTTCTATTGAGTTTCGGGTTGTGGGGAAGACCGTCCAGCTAATTCAGCTCTGGCGGCAAAATTCAGTAACGCCCCGTACTGCACCACAGGTTATCGGGAATTGGCCGAATGCCAAGTGAGGGGAAGCTGGAAAACCTTACTGCTCAAAAATACATCAAGAAATTCATTTCCAAATATGCCTTGTTGTTTAAACAGATCAAAAGAGGAGGGAGGGTTTGAAACGTTTTTGTCAAGGAATGAGATCGAATAGCGTATTTGAGATCGCCAGAAGACAAAGTGATGCGATTGTTACGCCTTTGAGCTACGGGCGATAGAACAGGTGCTGAAGAAAATATTGATGCTGCGTCAAAAGCATAATACTTCCAAGGGACAGGCTGTCACCATATGAGGTCAGTTGGAGCAGCGCTTGTGTGACCCTCGTGTAAATATGCACCTAGGCAAGTCTCGTGTTCAGCTATCACGCAAACGTGCCGCGCGGGTAAGTGCTCTGGGAACCATCTTCGAATCGATATTCTCAGTCTCAACAAGCTTTATCACGTTCCAGGCTGTTCTAGTAAGTTTTTCATGAACTTCGTTTCGGTACCCCGCAGCCTCTTTTCCAAACGCTAATCTGGAAATCATGCTAGTAAATACCTGGTTATATATCTGGGATTCAGTGTCATCGCGCTGGAATATTCCTTTCTAATCGGTCATCTGCTGTTTATGCTCGCGCACACTACTTATGTGGGACGAAGTATTCTTCGCACTCGCCCAATCCTTTTAACTAGACACAAAAGGATTGCACCTAAGCGCAACGATGTGTTCCTTTCTTACTTACCTAGGTCGCTATGATGCTTTCACAGCCGGCAGCCGCTCGAGCATGTGAATACCCAGGTAGCTTAATTGCAGCTGTAGCACAGAGGATTAAGGTGAATGTAGTGGATGCGAAGAGTGCGAATGGCGCCGTGTATGGCGAGGCCTCTTCTAATGAGAGATGTAAGCAAATAAATGCACGTGGGGTTTCGTAATAAGGCCGTGACAGCCGAGACTATTCTAAGCTACGGTCAAGCCTTTTTTTAGTGCCAGCAGCAAAGCTTGGTGTCGATCATTCCCGGCATCGTTCGTTGCGCTGATTCTCAGACTGCGTTGCTGGCTACTGTGCACATACCGAGCCCTCACAGTAAGAGAATACGAAGGCAATTTTGCACGTAATCGTCGTTTCATGCTAAATTAGCCAACGATTCAAGTCCACGATCAACACTCAATCATCGAGTCAAGCCATTGCGTGATCGATACGGCAACCAGCTGGTATGCAACTGCGTAAATTGGCTGGCCATCACGTTGGCCAAGATTGGAAATTCATAGTTGGCTCCCACGAGCCCCTGGATGAGCAATGATTCTTCGTGTTCGGCAGCAAGCCCGATGTAAAACTGGGGTGGTAGTCCCGCCTCGGTCTCCGCGGTCGCCGCCGCTCTTTTGCGAAAGCCGAGATCCTTTAGACTGATGGAGTACCATAGCGGTGAGCGACAAAGCATTAAATACAATACTCGAATAGCCTTCCTTTTGCAAGTCATCACGATTCCGCAGCCTTTACAGCACCCCGACACATACCGACGACTACAGCATCCGAACAATCGATCCTCTTTGAAAACCGTCGAAATGAAATTCCTCACCACCGCTTCTTTGTTCACAGGTTGCACTGTGGCCATGACTGTTGATCCTGTCACCGAAGTCTATCCCGTGTTCGACATCACCAACTTTACTGCATCGTGCAACCCCCACAGCTCATTGTGCTTGTACGTCTACCTTGTGCACCCAGAATCCTTTGTATTGCGTATTGCTCTTTGGCTAACGCATATGTACACACAGCTACGACTTTGGCGTCGTCAAGGCCAACAACGGCGAGACGACACCCGTCAAATGCAGTGCCGCTATTAGCGCTCCCAGCGGGCACCTACCCAACGTGGTCGAAGGCCAGTGCGATCAGTCTTCGCGTACTTTCTTCGTTACTAGGCTCTTCAACGAAAGCCTCTATTTCACCGTCAGTCAGCCCATCACACCTGCCTCAAACCAGACCGGCTACCACACTATTGAGCCGGCTCAGATCAAGATCGATCAGTCCTACCACGTCGACTACTACTCTGGGCCTACAGACTTTTCCATGTTCACTCCGCCATTGTAGAATAAGCCTGCAGGTGGATGGTACAGGGGGACATGTGTAAAGTGGGGTGAAGCCCAGTCTAGAAGAAGTCGAAGGAGATTTTCTAAAGAAAGCACTTGAGTCAATGCAATCCATACATAGCTCATTGTTCGAGCACTTTCAATTTTTCCAGGGAACCCGTCTTTACTAAAACATTTGCCTTTGTGAAATTGGAACATTGAAGTCAGGATTCCATTCTCTGTTGTCTGCTACCTGGGTACAGAGCCGGGGGTGCGCGAAGTTCTATCTAAATGGCTTCGCAGTGGCATTAGCAGAGCCACCATTACTAATAGTGTTAACATCCGGAGCCCCAACAAGCGCCAGATTCTCAATACCCGCAACGCCATACAGTGCAGCAGCATTCGTGCTGACCCAAGTAGCTTCATCGACGGGAATCAATACGTCGCTACCGTCGATTCTCACAGACTCCCAAGGAGCACCAGGCGCTAGGCCATCCTTGCTGCCATCGCCCAAAAACTCTGACCACACGCGCGACACAAGAGTAGCATTGTTGCGGCGATTCGCCACGTAAGCGGTAAAGCGCGAGTGGCCCTGCATGAGGCTGAGGTTACCAAAGTCCTTACCGTAGCGGGCCTTTTGCTCTGCCTTGCTTGCACCGTAGTAGTAGCAGTAATCCAAGAAGGCATCGAAGAAAGGCTGGGTGAGGTTTCGCCCGTCGGGGCCAAAGTGGCCAACTAGTTGGTCAATCGTCTCTAAGACACCAAAAACACCCGAGAGATGCGAGATGGTGACTTCTCCAGTGTTGTTCGGGTCTGTAGGCGGCGGCGACCATTCTCCCGTAAGGCTGTTGTAAAAGGCCTCGCCGGTGATGAAGCCGTTCTTGAGCTTGGGGTACGATACAATGGCCTTGATGAGCTTGTCGTAAGACTCTTCCCACCGTGGCCCGCGTCGCTCCCATTCCATCAGGTAGGCTTGTGCAATGCCAGCCCAATCTGTGCCGAAGTTGAGGAAAAGCGCCGTCGGGTCCGGGTCGTATTCGACGTCGGGGTCTCGCACCTTACGCCTGGCGTCTACGCGGAGGAAAGCTTCGTCGGCGTCGAGAACCTCTCTTACAAGGTCGCCCGTGCGTTCGTCGCCACCGGAAATGTAGAAGAATGTCTTGCGGTATACGGGCGTGGAGATTCTGGCTTGCTTGGCACTATCGCTCCAGTGCTGAACGCCGTGTCTGGTACCGAGTCCGGTAAAGTTGCCAATGTGGTACGAATCAACTTCGCCTCCGTGTCGTGCTTGGTCATGAGCGATGCGGTAAGCGTAAGGGTTGCCAGTGCGGAGGAAATAGTTCCAGAAGAAGAGGTCGGGGGACAGCTCTGAATTGTCCCATGCATAGCCTCCAATGTCATATCTCCACTGGTGACGGTCGTTGTCATAAGTATGCATAATGTCACCGTGGTCCCAGAACCCATACCACCTCCTCTGCTCAATTTGATCTTTGTAATAGTCAATCAAAAAGTCCATGTGATCTTCGATAGTCTGTGCTTCCGCGGATTCAATGGTACCAGGAACATCCCAATAGGAGCCAATTGCCTCGGTTTCGGCCATGTATTCAGGCTCAGGGATAAGTACCGGCGGATTGTTTGTGAAGTTTGTCAGCACAGAAAGCTTCTCGGCAGATGGCGTGGTATCAAAGGCGTAAATGTATAGCTCATTGGTACGTGCGACGCCGTTGGGGTTGTCGTATCCCGATTCCCAGTCTTCGTAGGTTATATCCAAAGCATCAAGCTGCTGCTCGTAGGTGTCTTCGCCAAGTCCATTGTGGTAGGGGCGGATGTCCATGGGCCCTGCTTGGGGGCTATACAGCCACAAAGTGATGGAGCCCGTGTCTGTGGCAGCGTTGGAGATATCCAGGCTAGTGGGATATTTCTTCCAGAAATCGCGGAGGCCCACGGCGATTCCCCCGCCAGTAGCCCCTCCAAGGTAAGCTAGGCCACCTGATCGCGTTCCGCCCGGGATTTTGACCCAGCTCTGGCCAGCTTTGGTGCGTTTCTTGAGATTGAAGCCATCAGAAGAGAGCTGAGTGAGTCGGTAGTCGCTCCATGTCGGAATCCATTGCAGACGACTGGTGACTCGTTGATCCCAAGTTGAAGGGTCTGGAAGAACTGTACCATTGTACTGTGCAGATCTAATCTCCTCGCCCGGGTCACGACGGAGACCGGTGATACCCTTGACAGCTTCATGCAGCACTCCACCGTCGACGCCTGCGATGCGAATATGGCGATTGTAAAGCTCGTCTTTGGCGAGGGGCACGTCGAAGCGAAGCCCGATCCCGGACATGAAGTCGCTGTACATATTCCCATCGTAGATGATAGTATGAATTACGCGGATTGCTTCGGAATTGGAATAGAGGTAAAAGCGCACAGCAAAAGGGAGCCAGTCATCGTGAGTGCCGTCTCCGTCAAGCGTATGGATGCCGTTAACTGTGACTAGCGTGCGAGCGGTGTTCTCAGTAGACACGGTGACGTTGGATATCTTGCTGGTGAAGGTGAAGTAGTCGATTCCAGTAGGTTTGCCGTGTTCGTCGTCGTCTGGTGTACCAGTCTGGGATCGCAGGACTAAATGTCCGTTCGTTCCCACCATTTTGCCATTGGCTTCAATACTGGAAACAAGCACATTGCCTGATCTTGGGAAGGTTGCAGTAACCTTGCCAGTATCGACCACAACCTTGTCACCGGAATCACTGACTTGAATGCTTCCGTCCCGCCGTGTGAGACGGCTTGAAGATGCATTCCCCGGGCCGGATGCTGTGATGGTATATCCATCAGCGGGAGAATCGCTGGCACCTAGGGCATGGCCAGTCCACTTCAAACTGTCATCGGGCCAGTAGGCAGTTACCCAAGACTGTAGGTCTGCGTCACCAGTTGTCGTAAAAGTTGTGGCATTCGCAAGGTGTTGTCCACGAGGCCAAGGGATGCCAAATGTCGTCCCAGCCAGATATTCTGGGGTGCCATCGATCCAATTGACTTTGACAGAGGTGCTCTGGGCGGTTGTATAGCTGACAAGGCCAGCAAAGCCAATAATGGCTCTCAACATGTTGCGATGATAAAAAGAATGTGAGGTCTCGCAACCAAATGGGAAGCTTGACTTGCCTCATCCAAGCACGGAGGGAGAGCAATTTGTACCTGCATCTTTGACCCGGCCATCCGGCTTGGATATTGTATCCACGGAGCGTTGTTCTGAGAATATCCGGTTTACCATGTCGTTTGCGGTAGTATATCCGTCGACTAGTCTGCACGCAAGATGTTACCCACAGAGCGTGCTACACAATAGCTCAATTCAGCCTCGCGCGAGCTTGGCAGACAAGATTAGCGGCAGCCAGTCGCGTGCAATTTGCGGGGGCGGAAGAGAGATATGCATGTATATAGGGGAAGGTGGATTTCTCCGCACTCCATCTTCGGGCTAGAGATGGCCGAGGCGTCACCTGTCGGGGTAAAGCACGCAATGCCAAGGCAATGACATGGAGAAGCGGGAGATTTTGTTCCAGCAAAATGGAGTTAACTGGTAGGTATATTGAAGTCGGCGGTGTGTGATGACAGTGTTCGATGAGGGTGCGCTGAAACAGCTGGAAGGGAAACGAAGATTAAACTTGAGCATGTGCAAAGAAGGGTATCACAAATACGGCATTCGCATCATCACCACCACCACCACTACTACGACCGGTGATTAAGAGTTTGCAATCCTCCCCGCGCCAAGCACGGTCCAAAAGGCCTCTTCTCTTTTCTCCCTTTCTCCTTTACTGCCTCTCGAGTCCCCCAACCCCCTCTCTTCGGCATTGACATCAGCCTCAAACTCTAAACGTACAAAGATGGGTATCTCAAGTAGGTGGTCGTCTTGATCCAATTCTTCACCGCCCTCGGCCTCATCTAGAAAGCCCGGAATGACTTCGATAGCCACACTGGTCCAATTCCGTCCCTTGTCCCAGATCTTGCCCGCTTCGATTTGTCCTGTCTCGGCGTTGATGGTTGAGCGGCGCGGCATGGGGGCTGGAGAGGAAGAGAGGGCGTCGTCCCAGACATCAGTGTTGGCACCAACATCGAATTGTGGGCAAAGTATCGTCACGCGAGAAGATACTTTTCCGGGTGTTGTGCTAGAAGTAGCTAGAGTGACGCGTATAGGATCGAACAGGGGGTTGCTGAGGTGGAGAAGGAAATGGGCCGGGATACCAGGGCGCAGGGCGTTGTAGTTGAAGGGTTGTTGTGGGGTGGGGGCCGAGCCAGGTATGGGTGGGATGGAGGGATTGGTGGGTGGCAGCGCGCGTATACTCAGTCGTGGGATGTGGTTGAGTGCTAACAACTTGATCTTGTAACGTGTTGAGGTAATCTTCGATTCTGGTTTGGCGAGAATATGTCGACATGATCGACAGCGCTTGGAGCGCTTTGTGCAGAGCAGGGTTGGTATTGGCCGAAGTTCGTCTTCGAATTGCATGTTGGGGTCAAGCTGTGCGAGCTTCTGGGCGAGCGACAATGTAGTACTCCAGCCATTCCGCTTGATGCGCTCGATGGCTGCGTTGTCCGAGGCAGGATCGTGTGTCACCAGACCCTCCAATTCCGAGGCAGCTTCTCGCATGGGTGTAGGCTTGTTACGCTTCGACTTTTTGGCAGTGGTTGTCGAGTATAAGTTCATGATGCGGGAGTATGCCGATGGCGAGGAGAAGTTCATCTCGAGCGGATTCGAAGGGGTCTGGGCGTCGAGCTCGGCTTTGTAGAAAGCAGCGAGGTTCTCAAACAGGTCATGGCGGGTTGGTGGCTCGTAGCCTCCGGCATATATGACAGTCGAGGCGCGAGAAGGAGAGAGCGGGTTCCGGTCGTCTCGCCTCTGGGCCTCTAGCTCCTTGCGCCTCTCGCGTTCCTTGTCACGCTCTTTGGAGGATGGGATGGGCTTGCCTCCGTTTGCTATGCGCGCTATCTGCGAATACACGCCCGTGTGCTTTTCAAACTCGATGCCTGTCTCTACTGTACTCCAATGGCAGTAGGGACATGCCAGGATATGCCGGTCAGTGGCGCCATGGTCGACATGGGGGTTCTCGAGCAGGTTGACTATCATGGGCGATATGCAGACGGGGCAGTTGAAGCAGTTGCGCGTGCAGCGGTTCCCATCACTCTTGACTACAGAGCTGGGCACTTCGAACAGGCAGTTCGGACAGTACCAGTTCAGCGTCTCCTCGATGACGCATCGCGGACACCGGATCTGCTGGCAGTCTTCGCAGTAGAGAAGGTGCTCGAGCGGGTAGAGGGCGAAGTTGGAGCGCGGCTTCTGCGGGTCGAGCGTTTCTTCGTCGTCGTCTGTGGCCGCGACGACGTGGGAGTCGTGTTGTGTTGCCGTCAGACTGTTGCTGTCGAAGCAGTCGCATGCGTAGTACGTGTAGGGGAAAGCCTGCGCCATGTTGCCAAGGAGAATATGTAGTCGCAGACGCTGATGGTGAGTACTTGGGCATACGTCGGGGGAGCCAAACGCCGATTGGCGCAGTAGTAGGCCCAGGGTCTTGACGTATTGCTTTCGATTGCACTGCTCTGCCTTTCACTCTGCCTATTAATCTGGCCATGGCCACCTTCTCCGTACGCGCCTTCATTCCGCCATTGAAGCGCCGCTGTTTGCCCCTCCAAGCCACGCGCCACTATGCTGTCCAGGCCCCCGGCGCACCTATACTCGAGATATTCAGTGGCCGGCAAAAATGGATGCAAAAGGAACGCGCTGCAAAGGATACCGAGACCAGCAGGAGCGTAGACTACTTGCGGGACGAGGTCGCTTCACGCTTGTGTGAGCGCGTTTTGGACATCAACCGCCATTTCGACAAGGTCCTCGACCTCGGCGCAAACGCATGCAACATTTCCCGCGCCCTCACCCTACCCTCCGAAGACGCGCCAGACAAAGGCCCGCGATCGAAACGCATTGGCACCGTCACGGCCGCAGACTCGTCCCAGTCACTGCTATATCGAGATGCCGACTTGCCCTTCAACAAGGACATTGATATCGTGCGACAAGTCCTCTCTACTTCGGAGCTCCTGCCCTACGAAGCAAACTCATTCGATGCCGTCCTCAGCAGTCTTAGCATGCATTGGATCAATGATCTGCCCTCGGTCCTGGCGCAAGTCAACAACATACTGAAGCCCGATTGCCCTTTCATCGGCGTCATGATGGGCGGCGACAGTTTGTACGAGCTGCGCACATCGCTTCAGTTGGCAGAGCTCGACCGAAGAGGCGGCGTCTCGACCCATACATCGCCATTGGCAGACGTAAAAGACGTCGGTGGTCTGCTGCAAAAAGCTGGCTTCAACCTCCTCACTGTCGACGTCGACGATATTGTCGTCGACTTCCCAGACACATTTGCATTGATGAAAGACTTACAGGCAATGGGCGAGTCCAATGCTGTCTTGGCGAGAGAAAAGGGTGCTATCCAGCGAGATGTGCTACTTGCCGCTGACGCCATCTACAAAGCGCTCCACGGAAATGACGACGGCACCCTCCCTGCTACCTTTCGCCTCATCTACATGATCGGATGGAAACCTAGTCCCAACCAAGCCAAGCCGCTTGAGAGGGGGACCGCCATGTTCAGTATCAAGGATCATCTGGAGAAGAACAAAGGGTCTGGTGAAGAATAAGAATATTACTTTTTATGTGTCCAATATCTTACCCAAAATGTGTCTCGTTGAGGTCACACTTGAGCATCCTTGTTCTTTTTCCTTGTAACCATACCGTCCAGCGTCCCCTGGCTAGCTTCTCTTTTATGCCCTACCCGCTTTTCCTTTGCCGTTTTATTCGCTTGCGTCCGACTCGCTGGTGCATCCATGTGCTGCTTCTCATGATCATCTTCATGCTCTACCATTGCCCCAGGAAGCCCTTTGCTGCCCTCTGTCGGCCCCTCAGCATCATCTTTGAAGAGCTCGCGCCAGCTTCCGTCGAGGACTTGAGGTGAATTTCCGTACAGATTGATGTGATATGCCGTCTTCATGCCTTGAAGACATACATCTCTTCGCGTGGCAAAATCGAACATTGGCTTTGGATAGTATCTCATCGCGCCGTCTGAAGCAGCGCCGTCGTCCTTGATCATGCATCCCCACTTCTTCTGGTCCGCAATGGGTGCTTTGTGCGGCTCGTAAATGTACTTGTTGTCAAAGCTTGCGAGTTCAGGCACATATCTACGTATGAAGTCACCTTGTTTATCCCACTTTTGCGCAAAAGCTACAGGCGAGTAGCAGCGGTAAAATTGGGCGAAAAAGGCCGTGCAAGACAGCCATTGCCAATTGCCAATGTTGCACGCTGCTTCGTGATCGATCAGCCATTCTTCAAGGACCTCGGCCCCCCGCTCCCAGTCGATGTAACACCCTCCTCTGGTTAGAAAGCAAGCAACGGCGTGACGCCCGAGATGGTGAATCCAGCCTTCTTGCGCGAGCTGCCGCATGAGCGCGTCGATCCAGGGAAAGCCCGTGCGACCCTCCTTCCAGCGACGAAACTGAGACTCTGCTTCTGCATTGTCGACTAGGTAGTCACCGGTAATAAGGCCGGTACAAGTGTCGACTTTTGAAGGGAGATGCCATGGAATGAAGCGACAGTGCGGATTGTTGTAGGTTTGGCCAAACGAGTATCCCAAGGCTGCTTGTGCGCCAAAGTACATGTCGCGGAAGAGGAGTTGACCAGTAAGACTGGTGGGTGGCTGTGAAGCTTTTCCCTTGTAATTGTCCGCTACGTCTTGGACGCGCCAATAGAAGAGACGGCAGCTCAGGGAGCCAAAATGCATATGAGGCGAGAGGAGAGTTGTGGACTGGGGCTCGAATGCTGTTGGTGCAGTTTTTGGCTTTTCAAACGTCGCAGTGTACTGCTCATTCTCGATGATTTCGTTGAGAGCCTGCAGGGCTACTGTTTCTCCCCCACGGTGAGGTGTTGTTGCGGGTTTCAGACCAAGTTCTTCCATTGTGGGTACGTCAAAATTGCCCTTGGGTCCCGCCAACGCAATGTAGGATGCCTCGTTCCCATTTCTTTGATTTGAATTGATATCGGGTTGGTTGTCCGGCTTATCTTGGTCAAAATCCAAATCAACATGACCCGGGTCGGGCAGCGACTCTGGCGCTGGGATGGGTCTGGGGATTTGCCCAATCTTCCGCCCCGCTGCCTGTACCTGGCTGATGCTCATTGTTGGTTTTCCGTGGTTATTTCTGACCAAATCATCTGGATCATACAGCGTTCGACCTGTCTTTGTGATGACCTTGACGCCGGCTTTTTTTGCAATTTCCATGACATTTTCATCTCGCTCTCTTGCGTAGGCATCGGTATCGTTTTCAAAAACCAAATGCGTAATCTTCCATGCTTTGAACAACTTGGGGAACAGAGTCTGCGGCGCTTCACGAATAAGAAAAAGTTTTGATTTGGGGTTTAGTTTAGTGATGGATTTGGACAGGTCGTTTTGACAGTCGAGCAGGTACTGCCTACAATATCGTCGTACAAAGTCAGTGCATGTCTCACAAACAGTTCATACGTTGGCGTTACGGACCAGCGATTGGGACCGACACGTGCTCGATAGACATAGTGTGGATCCCAAGTCCAAATGGGATACAGGCACTCTGCGTCGAGGTCTAAAGCTGCTTTGAGAGCCGGAGAGTCATGGAGACGCAAGTCGGTCCGGAACCAGTAGATGACTCGCGGTTTCGGCATGCTGCGTGGGTTCTTGTATGGGGGCTCGCGAGTGGTGAAGGCGAGGTTCCGCCCGCCAAAATGATGGGGACTTGTAGCAGAGGTACTAAAACCATAGATAGTGTGCGGGAAACCACATAGCCGGATGCATGCTGTCATCGATCGGAGCTAAGATGCTCGCTAATCTTCCATTTGGCCAACAAGCCAATCGGCCTTATTTTTTCCTCGGACATGGTGAAGGGGTGTTCTTGATGGCTACCAAGCCTTTGATAAGTGTAAAGCTCTCGGGAAAGATAATCCCAAAGGGTATTCAACAAGAAAAGGCGTGTGACAGTCGCAATTGATCCGGGTAGTCAAGTGTTGAGTTGTTGGTCTTGTAAGCGGCGCGAATGGGTACACAATATTCGAGGCGGTGAAACTCAATCCGCACGGGCTCCTTGTTGGATGGCTGGAGGTAGATAGCCAGACATATGGATAGCCATGAAAGTGGAGGGGTTAGGGGGCTACTGTCCCGAGAGAAGGCAAAGTCGCAGCTCTCGTCGAAGATGCGTTGCGAGGTAACTAACTAGCATAGGAGCGTCAAGAGGCAAAGCAAGGCTGGTTCACGCGCGATGATGAAAGCAACGGCTCGTTAGCGCGTTATGCTGTCATATGGGCCCGGGAGAGCTCCAGGTTTGGCAAGGGTCCAAGCTCCGAGGGCCCACGCGCGTGGACCACAGCTTCTTGTGTGAGGGCAATCTCCCAACAGATATTATTCCAGACGCTTGGACGCCACCAAAATGGACGCCGAAATTCACGGCTTTGGCTTCTTCGCCAATCTTGTCTGAAGAGTCGAAGCTCGGTAAAATACTTAGGTAGAGCGTACTGCTGTTGCCGCTGTTCGCGTTGGGTACGAGTTCCACACTGCAGATCAGCGCCTACTCGATACATTACTGCGGGGAAACAGCCACGGCCTGCCTCGAAGCTATCTAGGCTCTTTTATCTTGGATATAATCACACGCCCGGGGCCTCTTGCCAGCTTGTTTACCACCCTTTTCCCCATCCTCTATATCCAAAGAGCATGGCGCGGCCCTTGGAAGATGCGTACATCACGGTAGGCTTCCCAACATAGCCCAAGGCAGCGCACGCGAGCTAACATGATTGATAGCTTCTTATGAGCGACTCGTATTTGCCTGGTGCATTAGTCCTCGCAAACTCACTGCGCGATGCCGGAACCACCAAGAAGCTTGCCGTGCTTGTTACGCTCGATACGCTGTCCGCCGACACCATTGCCGAGCTCAAGGTCCTCTACGACTATCTCATCCCCGTTCAACGCATACGGAACTCGAACCCGGCAAACCTCTATCTGATGGGCCGGCCTGATCTGGCGTTTGCATTCACCAAGATTGCTCTATGGAGACAGACGCAGTTTCGCAAGCTAGTATACCTCGACGCCGACGTTGTGGCTCTGCGTACACTGGACGAGTTGTTTGACATTGAGGCGGCGTTTGCCGCAGCTCCCGATATCGGCTGGCCAGATGCCTTCAACAGTGGTGTCATGGTCATCACGCCAGACATGGGTGAATATTGGGCACTACAGACCATGGCAGCTACTGGCGACAGCTTCGACGGCGCAGACCAAGGCCTACTAAACCAGTACTTTGAGCATCGTCCCTGGCAACGCTTGAAATTCACCTACAACTGTACCCCGAATGCTGAATACCAATGGGAGCCCGCATACCGTTACTATAAACACGACATTGCCGCGGTTCATTTCATTGGCAAAAACAAGCCTTGGTCTGGCCAGCATGCCGGCGGTACGGGCGTGTACGGCGAGCTGGTAGCGCGATGGTGGGCAGTGCATCAGAGGCATCTGCACAAGGCCCAGACTGGGCAACAAGCTGGTGAGATACATGGAACTCAAGATAGATCCATAGTCTCTTCCTCTTCTACCCCTGCTCCTACTGAAGCATCTGCTATCACCACTGAGCCCCCCATGACTGAAATTGGAGACCAAGACCAAAAAATTGACCAAGGAGTTGTAGAGCCACCACCGACCGTACAGCAACACGCGTTCTCCGCCCCCGAAATGCAGTGGGATGCTACCAAGTATGTACTTTTAGTCGTGTACGCGGGTTATGCTAACCAACCCTAGGTTCGAGCCACCAGCGCAATCGAGGCCCGAGGCTGCCAATTTCCCAACCCAGACGTATACATTTAGTGACAGCCGCTCGCTTTTCCAGGCGCCGCATGCCTATCCAGAGGCGCCGAGGGACATGTGGTACCAACTTCCAGAAACCAATCCAAAACCCGCTGATACGCCCAAACCCATTTTCCCATGGGAGCAGGACCCTAATAGGCCCAAGCCGACACGTATTTTTGCTGAAGACCTGCCACCAGAACCTACCCCTGCCGTCGTGTCACCGACTCACCCGTTCTCGACTGTGCATTACGAAGGTGATGACAAGATAGCAGATGGAGGGCAGGAAGAAAGCGGCTTGTCTGAAAAGACCGGGGACCAACAATGGCAGTCATTTCAACAGAACAACGTCAATGCATGGGACAACATTCCCGGAATCGATAATTACGTACGCGCCATATCCGATATGAGCGGCCAACGTAGCAGGAATCAGTCTATCCAGCATACCACAGGCACAGACGATATTAGCTCGCCGCTGCTGGAGCGTAGAAATCGTCGCGAAAGCCTCATTCTCACCGACTTTCCTTCTGCCATCGAGCGTCCGAGTCTTCCTGTCACACCAGCGCCTGTCCGTCGCCCCATGTTCTGGGGTGAAGAAAGGAATCAAGCCGGCGAACTGCCTTCTGCTACAGGCGTCCCCGATCAGACGGAATGGGTATGTCTTGACGCATCCTTTTTACTGCCCCCCC
>JARBXR010000158.1:0-53817 GCA_029100535.1 Stemphylium beticola | reverse complement strand
AGAAGAAGAAGAAGAAGAAGAAGAAGAAGAAGAAGAAGAAGAAGAAGAAGAAGAAGAAGAAGAAGAAGAAGAAGAAGGAATCAGTATATAAACGTCAGGTAGGAAACGAACTAGCCTCCTCGCCTTTACCTAGGTACCGACTTTACTTTGGCAAACAGCTTCTTCAGTCTTACCTAGTAAGGCTTATAAAGCCACTGCGACGGGTGAAACAAGACATCGAAATCCACACCGCCAAACACGCCAATCGCTGGAAATAAATCGCACTCTCCCCTCAGCCCAGTATTACCTCCCTTGCATCTCTCATCCAGTTCCTCGTTAGCATCCCACCCCCCCTCCTTGACTCCATTGCGCGTAAAAAACACGTCAACATCCAATATCCTCCCCTGCTGAGTCTGCTCGTAAGAAGGCGGATTCCTCGGAACAGAGAACGTGATGCCAATACCAACGGTATCACCGGGCTTGAACGCCGTCGTGAAATCACTACCGCCCCAAGCATCGTTGACGTACTTTCGTCCATCGTCGCCGTGCACGCCCAGACTAGCGCGTTCCCAGCCCGGAAGACGGAATGTGGGATACGGCGGTGCGACAAAGCCTATTGCGATACCAGCATCGGCTTCTGAGAGAGAGAAACCGCCGCGGCCGATGCCAAGGACTTTGAGCTCAAAGTATATCGTCTTTGGCCGCTGCGTGTTGAGGGGTGAGTCCCAGAAGACGCTGTACATGGGGAGATTGCTGAGGATGCTCGAGTCGTGGCATTTGGCGTGAGTGCGACATCGCCAGTGCCCTGCTTGTGGCTGGGGTAGTAGGTCTCCTGTGAACGATGGTGCTTTGAGTAAGGCTAGTTGACCGTTTTGAATTGCTGCGTGTGTGCTTGGCTGGAGATTCTGTGGTGGCCACAATTGGTGTCGGTTTGTCCATGCTAGTGCCCGGTCGCCCTCTTCCGCACTCGCGTTTGCTGTTGGGGAGCTATCGTAGCCCATCGATGGTGGCGGAGGAAGCAGACTAGTGTCAGGAATGACTGTCCAGTCGTGATAGGGCGGGGGATCCCAGCTTGGCTGCGGTTGCTGTGGATAGGAGGGTGGTGGTCCTGCTGGAGGGGCGAAGCCTGAAAATTGCTGCTTTGGTGGAGGTCCTGGAGGAGCTGTGTATGATGACGAAGAATCGTGATTAGGTGGGGGTCCTGGTGGCGCTGAGTATTCAGACTTTGATGATGACGAGACTTGATTCGGCGGAGGACCAGGAGGCGCTTGATACTTCTCCGTAGGCGCTGTAGGCTGCTGTCCTTGCGAGGATTGGTAGTAGGGGTTATTCGACTGCAGATTATGTTCATCTGTTCCATATGATGGCTTCTCATCGCCTTTTAGCTTGTCTTTCAACTTCTTGAACATGGTGGTTGGACTGTTATGGTATCACGAAAGCTGGCTAAGACAGCGGCCTGGTATTATTCGTGGTCTTCAACGGCCAGGGTTACAAGAAAATAGAGGTGCGTAAGTCAGAGCGTCAAGAACCTGCGGCTTTCATGAATAATCAATGGTTGTGGCAAAGATAAAATGTAAAACGGGTGCAATTTGATGATGATGGGGAAGGACAGTCGATTCATTGTGGCTGTGGATGTTAACCACCTACGTCATCGTGCCTTGGCAGCGACCGTTTCTCGACCCTCAAAGCCAGAATGACAAGCTACAACATCCACATAAAACAAACTAGAAGTCATCAAAGCTTGGAGCCCACACCAGTCTCAGCAGCATACCTCCCTGCAACAGCCTTCCCCCTGACCCTGCCTTCCAAAAACTTTACCGGCACATCGACAACGCAATCTCTCAACCAATCCCCCATGCCTTTCGCAAACGCGTCGAGCCTACTGCTCCCACTGACGCCCCTGCCTAGCACACCGTAAACCACAAAATGCACAGCCATAATGCCCTCGAACTCGCATCGCTCAACAAAGAACGTGTCATGCCAGCTCTCCGCAAACATGTCTTTGAGCTTAGAAATTGTAAGGTAGGTGCGCAACCAATCCCAGGACTCTTTGTAGAGAGGGGATGTAAGGGGGTAGGACGAAGGAAGTGAAGTAGGGATAAAGAAACCGATATTCGCATTACCGCCTTTATCGCCTGACCGGGCGAGAACAACATCGCCGAGTCGTGTAGGAGTCGTTGGGCCAAAAGACTGAAGATGGACTGGATTCCGGGTCTCGTAGCTTTGCCTCTTGGCAAGATGTTCCGTCATTGGCGGCGGCGTGGTGCTGATCGACTTGGTTTGCAGCTCGTTGGCCGAATTCCCCACTTCCAGAATGTTGATCGATGTCTTGAGTTTTTCCTGCGGCCAGATGGCCGGATAGTAACTCAAATAAGGCCTCGGTATCGCTGTGCGATGGTCCATGGTGCTATGGAAGCCCGAATAATGCTGCATCGCAAACTCACCCAGTAAACTTGCCAGGCCAAGATTTACCTTGGGGTCGCTCGTCTCGGCGAAGATTCTACAATATGTGGTACTTCTGAGCTGGCTCTGTGGATTAGGTTCCGGTTTTCCAATGCGCTGGAACTCTAGAATGTCAAACTTATCCAAGATTCCGTGCTTCTTCAGCCCGAATTTGATCATGCGTTCCCAGAGATCAAACTTCTCGGCCGTGGCATAGCCGGTCGCGTTGACGACAATTTCAGATTGGTAGCCGGCCTGGTAGAATATGGCGACCTTTGTAGTTGGTGGAGGCGGCTTTCCTTTTACGCCCCATACGCGAACTCTACAAGGATTATTATTAGTGGTCTGGTCTGGTGCAGTGCGGCTGAGAAGCAAAGGCAAATACCTGTTATCTCCTTCTCTTTTGACTTGAACCCCATCCAATATCCCTTTGACATCGCTATTCAAATAAACATTCCCCTGCAACTCATACAGAAACTGGCACTTGACCGTATCCTCAGTAACGAAGCCCTTCTTCCCATCATGCTTCGTGACCACACAAGTTCCATCTTTCTCAATCTCTGCGATTCCAAACGAAATATCGTACAGTTCATCGAGGGGGTATTCGTAGAAGCCCGCAAAGTTGGAACCCGTCACGTAGCCACTGCATTCAATCAGATGGCCGGCAATCAGCGCCCCAGCGAGTTGGTCGAAGTCGTCTGAGTGCCAGTTATACCACCACCATGCGGCGCCGATGACAGGACTGGCATCTGCAACGCGACCAGCGATGATGATATCAGCGCCTCCTTCTAGACCTGCTACGATTTCTCGGGCACCGAGATATACGTTTGCGCTAACGATTGGCTTGCCGCTCTTCAATATATCGAGTGCGTGATCCGCGACCGTCACTTCGCTGTTATCAGAGTCTAGATGCGGTGGTAGGCCTTTCTCCCGGATGTCTCTCATTTCTTCGATCAAGTTGTCGCCTGAGACATATGCGACTTTGAGGTTGTAGCCTTTGCTCGTCACCTAGACTAAGCTTAGCACATGTTTGAAGAGAACAAGCATGATGAATAACGTTGCTCACAAGTTCCTGGACCTTTTCTGCCAGCCCTTTGGGGTTATGCGCACCGCCATTAACCACAACCTTGATCTTCTCTTGATACAGTAGATCGATCGTCTGCTCAATTCCTTCCCAGGCTGTTTGCTCCCACCCGGGATGCTGGCCGGCTGCATGAGCTTGCGCGTTCTCCGCAATGTTGACTTCGGCCAGATAATCGCCGGTGATGAAATCCACATCTCCAAGTTCAGCTTGGTAGCGCATATGGTAGCCAGGATCAGCTGCAGCACGTTGTTAACATGTGGTACCCGTCATACGGAACAAAAAGACTGCTCATGCCTTTGTAGCCCGAACAGTTGGCTATGCGTACGGGACGCGTTCCGCGTTGGGTCGTCCATCGCGTGCTGTACTCAGGTATAGCCATTTTTTAATCTGCCCAGCTTTGTGGAATGATGCCCCAAGGCTGATACAGTTCAATCTCAACCAGGAACTGATAGTGTTTATGCATGCATGGCGCGCAAACGAAGCGGCGTCAAAACTAAAGTACCATACCATCCTTCAATTCCATGTCGGCTATAGCCATCACAGCTCCTCAAATACAGCCGTAATACTTTTCCCTTTCCACAGTCGCCAGTACGGTCTAAAGATGCGGGGTGGTACCCCACTTCAATCGGCCGAGGGGTCTACGGGTACGTCGAGCCAGACGACTCGCCCGAGATCGGGATCGCCAAATCCGGTAAGCTCAGCGCCGGTCTAGTGCGATCGGCAGACAACACAATGGACTAGATGTGATAGTTAGCGGGTATAATGATGGGACCAGGCAGTCAGATGGTCGGCTGGTGCAATGTTTGGACTGTGGGGTTGGTGGTTCGGCCGACGGCGAGACACAGCATCATAACATATTCATTCGCCATTTCCCGTCATCTCTACACAAATTCAGCGGAACACGATACCTGGATCTGTGAAATCACGACGATATGGCGACAAATGGAACGAACGGACATGCTAATGGCGTTGCGAACGGCACCTGGAACTCTTACTCAATCCCGCACGAAGCACGAAGCGTACTTGACCACGGAATTCTGAACAACCCTCTTATTGCCTCGACTCTTCCCAAAGAGATAGAAGAATGCGCAAAGGCGGTTCAGTTTAAAGGCAGTGACAGGCCTAGTATACCCATCAACTGGCGTTTCGCGGAGAGTATCTCAGCACTCAAAGGCTTGGAGGCTGCTATGGTGAACGTTTTGTTGAAGAGAAAATATGGCCTGGAACCCCAAGAAGCTGTCATTGACACGTGAGTCGCGATTTTTTTTTGAAGACTGCTCGATACTGATTCGTGTGCAAAGGGATCATGCGCAGCTCTTTTTCATGTCCATCCTGCTCAACACCATTGATCCCGAAGGTGAGAATATTGACTTTATCAGCAAGCCACTTGCAAAGGGAATAAGTGCGTACGAAAAGTACTTTAAGAACTGTGATAAGCACGATATGAGCAGCAGTGCGTACCGCACTTCGGCCACGAATATATACCAATGTAAAGACGGAAAATACTTCCACTTGCACGGTTCCATGAATTCGGGACCAACACAAGACAGCGTCGGTCTTCCGCACAAGATGGATGAGTCTTCGCTCAAGGAGCCATGGACACCATATGTGGAAAAGGTGGCGCAGATCGATTCAAAGGAAATGCAGCGACTGGCTTCTGATGAATACAAACAAGCCGGCACGATCTGCTGGACAGCCGAAGAATTCAAGAAGAGTGAGCATGGCAAGGCTAATGCACACGTCGGCCTCTACGAAGTCCACGACATCAAGAACGAGAAGCAACCAGCATGCTGGTGGCCGGATAGTCCCGAGACGTCTGCAAAGAGACCGCTTGCAGGACTCAAGATCGTCGATTTGACCCGTGTTATCGCTGCACCGGCTCTCACGCGCGGGTTGGCTGAATTGGGTGCTTCGGTAATGAGAGTCACGGCAGAACACATCACCGACATGTCGACTCTGCACGTTGATCTCAACTGGGGGAAATGGAACGCCCATCTCGACTTCCGCAGGGAGGAAGATCGAGAGAAGCTCCGCGCTTTAGTCCGGGACGCCGATGTGGTCGTCCAAGGTTACCGACCTGGCGTGCTTGACAAATACGGCTTTTCCGCTGAAGGCTTGCTGGAACTAACCAAGCATCGCGAACGAGGTCTGATTGTTGTGCGCGAAAACTGCTATGGTTGGCACGGCCCGTGGGCTTACCGGAGTGGATGGCAGCAGATTTCCGATGCATGCTGTGGTGTGTCGATGGAGTTTGGACGGGCCATGGGCAACGACGAACCCGTGACACCCGTCTTTCCCAACAGCGACTTTTGCACTGGCACTTCAGGAGTCATTGGTGTACTGAACGCGCTATTGCGACGTGGCGCAGAAGGCGGCTCTTACCAGGTTGATGTAAGTCTTTTCTTACTTCACAGAGAACACCGAGATTAACAGGCCCAGGTCGCGTTGAACTACTATTCCCAATGGCTCGTCAACAGTGTCGGCACCTATCCCAAGGATGTCTGGGAAGACGTCTGGACGCGAAACGGCCGTCAGGTGTTTCGACACTACCATAACATGCAGTACACACTACCATGCTACATGAAGATGCTGACGACTAATGCCGGCCCCGTACTTTTCAACCCCAAATTCTTCGAAATGAGACACGCGGGCGCAGTTGGCAAGGACATAAAAGGTGTCAAGCCCATCGTCCAGTACCCGCAGGGCAATGTGAAATTGGGATATAATGTGGGTACGCGAGGAAATGGGGTGGATCAGCCGAGATGGCCGGAGGACTTGATGACTGAGGTGGTAGCGTAGTGAGTCATAGTGTGGGATGACGAATGCAGTCAATGAAGCATTTTCCTCAACATTCTGACAATATCATTTTCTTTTGCTCTGGATGGGATCTGATGCGTGTTGTTAGAGAAAGAAAAAAAATCGGTCGGGAGTGACGAAAGGATTGAGAGGAGGAAGACGCGCTAGTATCAAACACGTCTTCGCGTGAGCACGTGTTTGCGCCATCGCAATCTGGCTCCCCAAGAGCAGCACTCTGGAAATACGGGAACGAAAACACCACCAGAGCAAAGGAACACATGTTAGCAGGGTAGCCACTGTTTCTCTCAATATTCTGGTGACGCTCAAAAAATGGTATAAAAACTACCTCGGTATCCAAAGCAATTCTTCTCGGTTTTGATACAGTATTTCTTTTCCACGATAATTCTTATTATCCATGCAACGGTATACATTTTCCCTCGTGCAGATTACACAAAATATTTTCTCTCAACCCCATATCAAATGAGCATAGCTATAGGTCCATCAAGTATGACTACACGCTGACCTCTCAGCCCCCCGAAAAGCTGACTCACGCATCTAGACCAACACGACCAGCCCGTCCCTCTTCCCCATAACTATAAATCCCCCTCGAGCTTAAAATCTCACTTGAAATCTTAAAAGACCACTACATATCGATTTTCAACGCATACTTCCTCCAACAGCAACAGCAGCAACAATGCTGCCCCTCCCAGCCAAATTCCACACTCAGCGCCTAACCCTCCTCCGCCTAACAAACACCACCCCAAATCACCCACACGTCCAGTTCTTCCACGAGAACTGGTCTGATGCGAGTGCAACAGCGTGGTCGCTCCACGGCGCGACGGCATCGCTGGAGGAAAGCCGGGAGTGGATGGTTGAGCAGTTGACTCGCCTTGATATTATTTTCTACGCGGTTTTTGAGCGGAAAGACGGAGGAGGGAAGGAGGAAGAGGAGGAAGGGGATGAGGGAAAAGATGGTGATCTGGGTGAGCTGGTAGGAAGTGTGAGTTTGAGGTTACAACATGCTGGACCTTCTCTTCCTCCTCCATCACCCCATCCCCCACATCAAGACGAATCTACCACCAATCCCGGTCCCAACACCACCACAGCAGCACCAAAACCCCTCAACCTACGTACCCTAGGCTACGCATTCTTCGCCTCCGCGCGGGGACTCGGCTACGCCACCGAAGCGAACCGGGCCCTACTATCCACTTACAGCCGCTCCATCTGCGCAGCGCAAAAAGAAAAGACACGGTTCTACGTCGAAGCGGAGGTTGACGAAGATAACCCTGGTAGCGTGCGTGTGTTGCAGAAACTGGGGTTTGAGTGCGTGGGGTGGAAGGTTGAGAGCGAGAGGGTGTGGTTGGATGGGGGGTGGAGGGGGCCGGGGTGTTGGGTTTATGGGAAGGATGTTTAGATAGAGGGATAGAGAGAGGGGGATGTGGAGTGGTATTGGAAGAAGAGCAAAGGTTGAGAAAGAGAAGAAAGAACAAAAGAGTGCGACGCACACCGATGTAAATAACAATCTTTCTCTGTCGCCAAATGCAGCAAATAGAGGGGGTATATACTCTGCTCTCTCCTTCTCATGTATCAACAAATCCACACCGAAGAAAAAAAACAGCACCATTACCTTGGCGCCATTGCTATTTACAAGCCTCTGATTCACACAAACGAACCATGTCCCTATCCCCCAACCAAAGCTATATTACATCACAACAAAACCCACCCCTTTTACCTTCCTACTTTCTCTTCTTCAAGTCACTATTCCAAAATCCTACTCTCCCCATTCCTCATATCCTGAAACCTAACATCCTCAAACTCAGTGTCAGCCCTCGCCTCCCTGAGCGCATCCTCAACGGTCCAAACCTTCCTGCGCAGAAACCAGCTGATGAACCCGCCACCCTTCTTGACCTCGTCGTGCGTAGCGACCCAGTACTTGGCGCGCAGGATACGCTGGGCGAGGACGCCGTTCTTGGCGCCGAGATTGAGTTGCTGCGCCGCGGAGATGGAAACGTCGTGGAGGCCGTGCAGGAAAGCGAGGGTATGCAGAGGCGGGTCTGCTTTGGCGATGGGCGAAAGCGCCGTATGCGGTATACCGTGGGGAGTGTAGATGACGCACTCGGCGGCTTCACTGGTGGCGCTGGGGGCCATGTCTTCGCCGCCGTCGCCGTTGATGCTTAGCGTGGAGAGGCGTTTCTTGGGTGTTGCGTTGGAGAGGAAGGGGTGCGTGGCGAAGGTGATTAGCAGTGCTGAGTGGTAGAAGAGTGAGTCTCCTGTTGCGGTGAGCCGCGAGATACTGAGCCAGGAGGGGAGGGGCGAAAGCGAGTAGTCGTGCCAGTCTGCGTCGTCGACGAAGGTTGGCGTTGTGGTTACGGTGCGGAAATGGTTCCATGATGATATGATTTTTGCAGCTTGCTTTGGTCTTGGTTAACATGAGGGCTTTTCTTGACATGCTGAACTGGAACTTGACATACCTCTGTCGCGAAAACTGGCACGTCACCGTGGATTTCTAATAACGTTTCTTTGTGACAGTGATCGGTGAATTCATGACTGATAGCCACACAATCCACGTAACTCTCCTCCTCCTCCTCCACCACCTCTTCCAACTTTCTCTTCCTATTCTTGCCTAATCTCAGACCTCCAGCTAGAATCTCTACTTGTCGCGCCAGTTCCTCTACTTCGGCAATGCTCTTCACAGCGCTCTCTGTCGCGTGCCATTGCTGGCTAAACCACTTTGCGACATCGCTCTGCCCACCCACAAACCACGGATCGATCAAGACATTATAATATATGCGGCTCCCATGCTTGACGGCGTTCGCTGGGCGGGGTATCTGCAGCAGCCAGGAGGTATCGGCGTTTAGATGGTGAAGAATCGGGCGGCGCGTTGCGAGAGCGCGAACGACGGCATCGCGGATTTCGAGGTGGAGTTGCGACGATGGCGCGTCCATGTTTTTTCGGTTTACGTACTCGGTCTGATTGTGTATGCGCCGGCGTTCGCGCACACTCAAAGCGGCATTGCGCGTTGAAGGGTGAGTTGTCGGTGACGCGATGCGACGGAATGCCGCTAGTTGGGAGGCTGGGGTATCGCTGTCATCCACGCGATGGGTGCATGATGCGCACGGGCGGGATAGGCAGAAGCCACACCCGCATAGTGGATCACGGCAAGCATAACATCGTCGATTCTAGCCTTGCGGGTGTTTTGCTTAGCTCTATCATACATGATTATAGGAAGATATAGGAATTAAGTGTGATACACGCTACACCACTTCATATCTGCCAAACCGCAGAACAGCTTGACAGCTTGCTGTTGGATAGGAGAGAGGACACGAGGACTTGATACACATATTCACACGGTCAAAAGATTTCATCAAACACATGCGCATTTATTTAGACACCATTTGCAACGAACAAAAGTCATTTCAATACAATCGCGCAGCTGAAGGCGCAGATGAATATGATTAGAAAAGGCAGTCTGCTATATATTACATTGTAAGAAGAAAAAGGGGGTGTCAATGGGAGTCCTAATCATCGCTATTCGGCATCGGAAATCCCACTTCTTATCCATGATGAGACTTGGGCAGGGGAAAGGGGGGGAAGCCAACGATAAAAAAACGCCATGTCATGCAATGCTGAAGATTTCCCATGATTCAACGCAACATCGGCTGCCCGGTTCTATAAAAACACGAAAACGCGCAAACAAGGTCCTCCTCGCTGAGATATCTAAAAACAAGACGCGCCAATTTTTGTGGGACCATAAGTAGAAAAAAGGGAAGAGCCAAGCTGGATAGCCCGGCAAAGGTGTAAAGTGGGGGAAAGGATAAAATGAGCTCGGAGCTGAGTCTAC
This sequence comes from Stemphylium beticola, assembly GCA_029100535.1. Classification (NCBI taxonomy): domain Eukaryota; kingdom Fungi; phylum Ascomycota; class Dothideomycetes; order Pleosporales; family Pleosporaceae; genus Stemphylium; species Stemphylium beticola. The sequence goes on along the minus strand of JARBXR010000158.1, from coordinate 43,675 downwards.
TATGCCAGTCGACGTATAGTAGGCATGAAGGGAAAGTATGTCGTTTACGGCGAAGGAACCGACTCGGTGTACTTGGTTGCCATCTCTGTCGCAATCTCAGGTGACTTTACGGCAAAGATGACAGACTGCAGACCACCTTCCTTGGCAGGTTTCGTGGCCATGACCATCTTCTTGCTGGAACCAGTGACAGTCGCTGGAAGCGAGGGCAGGATCTGGTAGTTGAGGGGTGTAGCACCACTGGGAATGCGGACACGCACAGAACACTTGCCCGTCTCCTTGTCCTTGAGAATCCAGAGAGGGCCCTTGGCAAGATTGGCCCATGTCTTCTCTCCGTCCTTGTCGACTTGGTGCTTTGCAAGGACAACTTCAGTGTGGAAAACGATATCGTAGGCGCTGGTTTCTTCCTCGGTAAGCTTCGAAAAATCAACCTGTTCATGTTTTTCACCCTCCTCATCGTCTGCTGCGGAAACCGTACTAGTCTCCCCAGCTTCAGACAAGGGTGTGCCGGCGCGCGAGGAGAATACTGATGAAGTGACTGAGTTGGCGCCAGATGGGGCAAACAGCGACGATCCACCCGAAGGAGCAAAGTTGAAGATTGAGGATGGCGGTGGCTTAGCTGGTGTCGTCGAGAACTCACCCGCAGATGGCGTGGCGGGCTGGAACTGGAACTTTGGCGCCTCCTTCTTTTCGGTGGCGGGAGCTTGACCAAACTTGATAGGACTGCCAAATTTGAAAGTCTGGTCGCCAGCGAATGTGTCAGACTTGGACGGGGCGGTCTGAGGGGCGGTCTTGGACGCTGCGCCAAAGTCGAAAAATTGGAAGGGCTTGTTGGTAGGCGTGGTGGTTCCGTTGGTCGCCAACGTAGAAGAGGTGCCGTTGTGCTCCTTTTCTGATTCAGAGTCGTTGTCCCGAGTGATCCTGGAAAGAAGGCTACCCTTGGAAGCGGCATTTGCCTTGCTGTGCTCCTGGGTATCCTCGGACTCAGTTTCCGACTCGCCAAACTTAGGCTTTGGGGGAGTACTCGGCTCTACTGAGCCTACTGTCTCCTGTTGCTCGCCGTCTTCATCAGAATCATCTTGGTTGTTCGACGAGGGACCCGAAGATAGATGACCAAAGATGTTGGAAGATGGTGCTGGAGAGGCGCTCCGGGCGTTGAAGACGGACTGACTACCGGCAGATGGCGCGGGGCTGGCAGCCTTGGGTGTAAACAGCCCTGGTGTTGAAGTACCGCTCGTAGGCTTCATGAGACTAGCGAAGGGATTTGTCTTTGGAGTCGCGCTGTCCGATGTCTGTGCGTCCTTGGCTGCGGCAGGTAATGAGAAGGTCGGGGTGGCAGCAATCTTCTTTTTCTCTTCAGCAAGGCGCTCAGCTTCGGCCTTGTCATATCTGGCGGACCACTCCTCTTCTGTTTCATCATCGGAGTCGTAGTCCTCGTCCTTGGCCTTCTTCTTGCGCTCAGCAGCAAGCTCCTCATACGTCTTTGCAGTTTTGGAGAACTGCGCCATGAAGCCACCGCCACCCGATGGAACACTACCAAAGTTCGGCTTGAAACCCGCTGAACCAGAAGTGCTGCTGGAGTCGCCACCAAAGATGGGCTTGAAACCTGCCGAGCTGGAGGGCGTCTTCGAAGATTCTGTGCTAGGCTTATCGGCCGTCTTTGGAGCAAAGAGGTTTGTCGAGGAAGTGGAAGCTTCAGCAGCGGGCTTGTTGCCTATTGCCTTGGCGAACATGTTCGATGTTGCTGTTGCTGGAGGGTTCAACTTCGGCGTAGCAGCGGACGGCTGAGGTGTCGGGCTGGATTCAGCTGGACGAGCTCGCTTGGTGGGAGAGGGCTCACGGGCTTCATGGCTATCCTCGCTGACCTTACGCTTGGTGGATAGGCTGGACTCGTTTCCAGTGACGCCTCGACCAGCAGCACGTTGCTTTTTCGCATTATCGATCTTCTTCTTGATGTCTGTGGCGTGCTTGTAATGCCATATGGAGACACTCGACCAGTCTGCCGTGGGCGGGAGGCTGCTAAGCTGCTGTCGGTACTTTCCGTTCAAGACCTGAAGTTGGGCGGTCAAATCGGATATCTGCTTCAGAAGAGAATCACCACTCTGTGCACGGACAGCGCCTGGTACAGCCCACTCTTTCGGCACATGCACCTTGGGTATTTTAGGCATATCAGCCTGTGGCGCTTCAGTTGACGGCGCCGAACCACCAGTGAGGTTAGGCATAGCTGGCGCAGGATCCTTCGATGCGCTGAACAGATTTGGGCGCTCCGCTGAAGCGGCTGGTAGAGAAGCAAAAGGATTTGAGGCTTCCTTGGGAGCTGATGGTGTCGCAGCTGCAGGTTTGGGTGTCTCTGCTGACGAAGCGGTGGATGGTGTGAACGACGGAAAGCCAGACTGAGGCTTCTTGAACAGGTTGCTCGAGTTGTTGGCCTCGGGTTGGAACGTCTGAGAGAACATGCCTGAGCTCGTCTTGGGCTGCGCTGCGCTGAAAAGACCTCCCTGTGATTTCTCTACATCGGTCGTCTTGGCGGGCTGTGGTGTGCTGAACGGCTGGAATAGACTCGACTTTGGTGCCTCCGGAGCTTTAAGTGTTGCTGTATTCGAGTCCTTTTCGGGGGTGCTAGAGGACGTATCCTTGATTGGTGCAGTTCCGAAGAGGCTGAATCCAGAGCTGCCTGTTGCTGATGCAGCGGCTGGGGGTGTAGCTGGCTTCGAGAGTGACGCAAATGGGTTGGCTTTGGGTGTCTCTGCCGCCGCGGTAGTGTTGGACTCGTCGGGCTTCTTGAGGCTGCCAAACAAGTTTGCCGAGGGAGCCGGGGTTTTCTCCTGTGGGGTTTGCGAGGGCGCGCCAAAACCACTGAACGGGGTGGATGATGCACCCGTGGCAGTTGGGAGGCTCGCAAAGGGATTGCTCGCGGGTGTGGAAGCGCCGGCGCTTTGTACGGCAGATGTCGAGGCCCCAAAGAGACCAGTAGATGGTGCCGAAGATGTCGCGCTCCCTGTCTTTTGTGTTGAAGCGCCGAAATTGAACAAGTTCGCTGCGGGAGCTGTCGCTGTAGCATTCGGTGTACTTTGTGCGCCCGTGCTTCCGAAGATGTTGTTCTGTTTAGGTGTTTCCGCGGTACTGTCGTTGTTTTGCGCATTTGAGCCGAAGCCACCAAATACGTTAGTCTGAGGCGCGGCGGACTCCTTGGGGGCCTCGTCTTTTTGTGCATTGGCACCGAAACCACTGAAGATGCTGTTCTGTGCTGGAGCCGGAGCGGGCGCAGAGGCGCCAAAACCGCTGAAGATGCCACTGGTCGCCGGTGTGCTTGAGGTATTTTCAGCAGATGTGGTTGTAGCGCCAAAAGTGAAAGGTGCCGCGGCCGGAGCGGAGGTTGTTGTCGCATTGGGAGCACCGCTGGTTGTACCGAACATTCCACCCGAGGGTGCGGCGCTCGATGTCCCAAACATGCCACCCGAAGGCGCAGCGCTGGAAGTTCCAAAAATGCCACCTGATGGCGCAGCGCTAGAAGTTCCGAACATTCCACCTAAGGGCGCGGCGCTTGATGTACCGAACATGCCGCCTGAGGGTGCCTCGCTTGCTGTACCGAACATACCGCCTGACGGGGCTGAGCTTGAAGTGCCGTTCTGGCCTAGTCCACCGAACGGGTTGCTCTGTGCCTGGGAGTTGCCAAACATTGATCCGCCAAAAGCGGGCGCGGGCGCGGTCGCATTGCCGTTCGTCGCGGGTGCCGAGCTCGCTGCGAATGGGTTCGCCGCAGCTCCAGCGGTGAAGTTGAAGCCCGAGGATGATGGTGGTTGAGGGTTAAAGCCTGTGCTCGTGCCCTGGTTACTGCCACCAAACGCTGGAAAGGAAGAGCTGGAGAAGGTATTGCTTGGTGCAGCCGGCTGCGCAGGTGGGAAGCTGTTCGTCGCGCCGCCGCCGAAAGCATTGTTTCCTCCAAAGCCGCCAAAGCCATTCGCGTCACCGTTGGCGGGGGCAGGCGCCGAAGCACCGAAGTTGAAGCCGTTTGGCTGGGGAGCGCCAAAGTTCGCGCTCTGAGATAGACCCTGTGCGCGTGCGTTAGCGAATAACTTTTCTCTGCGACGTATTTCGCGTCGCCCTGCAGCCGTAAATCGATTCATAGACATGCTTGCGCAGTGTTTTGACGTGTGATGGGGGACGTGTTGTGGTTATCTGGGGACTCACGGAGGAGGCGCCTGCTGGTCGTCGGGCTTTCGCGGTCTTGATCCTGGGGACAAAGAGTCAGCATATGAAAGACAAAGCGCATCATCGCGCTGTAGATGGGATGCGTTTGCGAGATGGATGCCAATAATGGGGCGCTTACTTGCGTGCAGCCAGCTGTGCTGCCGTCGCCTTCTGAGGCACATCCGCGGGATCGTCGCGCTCTTCGTATGGGCGTTCAGGTTTGCCCTGGCCGAAAATGTTGCCCCGCTTGTTAGACGACATGTTCGCGATCACTTGGGGTCAAAAAGTGATGAATGCGGTCGAAATGGATTGGGCTATAACGCCATGGAACGCGTGGTGAATGGCGGTTCTGGGTTACGATGTTTTTGATGTTCCGGCAGCTGCGACCCGTGCTCGACGTCAGGGAGGACTTAGTCATCCGCCTAGCAACGAGACTTTCTCTCACTTAGCACTCCACTAATACAAGGGTACCCTTGTTGTAAAAAAGTAAAACTACTAGTTCGCACTCGGAGAAATGCTGTCTCGCTTGACCGTTCGTGCGACTTGATCCGTCGTCCTACTAGGAGGTGAATTAGCCTGGTAGAATTTCGGGGTCAGAAATTTCCCAGTATGACAGGCTCGCGTGTCACCGACACGTCACTATGTAGCTTGATTCATGCCAGGTTATCTTTCGGGCATACGGAGAATTTCTCCCTACATGTCGGTACCGAGTAGCTCATGCAGGAAGTAGGCAACATTGAAACATCGCAGTAGTGAAATATCTATTAAAGTTCAATTCTCGATAAGCACAACACCACGCTAGTTCTATGGCACATGGGATTGCTTCGGTCTAATGAACTTTACATGGGTCAATTGACATGGCGCAGACATCTCACACTAGATTAATAAGAGATATACTCCGAGTCCCCTCTCACGCGCATGGTTTTCATTCTCCCAGGTCTGTATCGCCATGGTAAACGGGGCGTCAGACCCAAAAGTTTCTTTGCTGCGCGAGCAAGCACATATACATACCCATCCAAGACATCGCATGTGCTATCCAACTCAGGAGTCATGCAAGGTTCCGATGCTTCTAAATATTCACCGGATTCTAAGAGTTTCCAGGAAACCGCAGAGCCTGTACAGTCTGCGAGCCCACGTATCTTCTGTACGTCGTTCCGCGTACAAAAATTCTTTCAATCCGAATTTCAATGCTTCTATGAAGCGGCGCTTCACACACAGCATCACCGCTATATGGAGCCATAGGACAGGCATTGGGCGTAAGTCATCGGGCCAATCTCCAAGTGAAAATGAATTCCTAACGGTAGCGTAGATCTGTACGACGAGATGATTTACGCCTCTGAGCTCATCAGCCTTGTCTATAAGATTTATGGGCTGTTGTTGAGCTTGACAGACATACCACACTGTGGAATACAAAAGCCTTCGAGCGAACAGCACCTATGTAGTCTACGGCATTTTGGAGACATTGAATGAGTACCCCGAGCTCGAGCTGCGAAGACGATCTTCATCGCGTGATTGCAACGCGTTAGCCGCTGCCCATTGCTCGACAGTTGATCGCGAATCCTTTGCCATGATGACTAGTCGATACAAGAGTCAGTCATTGCTTGCGAGCACCTGTAACAGTACCTACAACCGCCTTTGAAAGCACTCAACCACCCGAGGAAACGCAAAGGGTAGAGCTGTTTCGGAAGCAGCAAATTAAGTGAAAAAGCTACCCAGCGCAGAAACTCGAGGAACATCTTCAGGGTTCCTAGTACTACCTGTCGCTTGTGCCATAGACTAGAATAGGCCATCAGCTTGGGTCTATACTCTCGCGTCTGGAATACAGAGTGAGAGCGACGAACGATGCTATCCGGGCACGTATAACAATAGTCGCATACTCTTCCCTCATTGCCTTGGTCGGCGTAATTCACAAAGGGTCGGGATCGATTTTTTTTGATCAGGCTTCACGTTCTTGACAACAAACAGGCCCAAGCCGGCACCCAGAATGCTTGATGGCGCGATTCGAAGAGATGGGAACAGAATTGCTCGTCCCGTACGGATACGCTGCGGGGGGGGCAGTCCCGGGACATTGGCTCTGACGTGTGGAAGTTGGACCATCCGTCGACGTTGCACTGGCTAAAAAAGCGCCTTAGCGGTTAGTCCAAGATAGTTGGACGAGAGATAGTGTGGGGTGACGAGAGGCGTGTTTCAGGTTTCAGCGAGATGGCGCGCACGTGAGGTAACTGGCACTAGAACTGCGGCATGACCTCGTAGTAGAGATACGTCGGTTGCAACGGACCGAGGATCCCTGACTTGTGGTGCATGAAACTGTCACTTTGCTGATGGAGCATCTCCTCTTCGCGCTGATGATGGTGCTTGTTGAGCATGTTGGCGAGAGTCGCAGCCTGGATATCTGGGTCTGTGGCTTGGGCGATATCAGCCTTGGGTAATGGCGGGGTAAGCGGAGGTTCATTAGCCGTGGTGGAGGGAGATAACGCATGTCGAATCCTTTCATCACAGTTGATAGCGTCGGCTTTGAGGGTCTGGGTCAACTTCAGCTGGTCAGCGCAATGTTGCATACGAGTATTGAGCCGCAAACCTCCGCTCCTGACCTCTCATGATCACGCGTGGCTCAAAAGCACTGCGGCCTGCGACGTATACCCAGGCAACCCACATCATTCACGACCGCAGCACTGCGCGTTCTGCTCCTGCTGTGCCACTTGCTTGCGCAGTGTAGCTCCGCGGCAAGCATCCAGGCGGGGGCGAAAGAGGAGACGGGACATGCAGAGAGGCATATTTTCTCATTTTCACACTGCAGAGAGGCGGGTTGGACAGGCAGACGGCACACGGTAGCAATAGCAACCGTGGGTCTGTAAGCGGTGAGGCTCTCGTAGCCACTCGTACTGCGGACCTCGACTGTATCTTGGTGCTTATCTCGTTCCACATAGACGGCGACTCCGCTCCAGCCGGACTGCCGCCCCACGCATACCTCAGTGCATTTAAGGACTGTCTCCCCCAATCACTGCGGGCGCGTTGCGTGGTGGTGATGCTCGATCTCATCGCTCCCGGCACCATCATCGATCACCATCGCTTAGGTTAGCTGCGCAGGCGCGCGTCCCAGCGTACCAGCGAGCCAGGAACCGTCTTCCGGCCAGCAAACCACGATCTTGCTTGTGAATGCACCATCGGCCATCTTCCAGCCTGTATTGCCCCGGATTCACGCCAGCGGCCCGCGCAGTAACCAAGGCCTGACACAGTCGTTTCGTCACCAAAGCGTCGGGGGTGCTCCTTGCCGCGGAACCATCGGAAGGGTGCGGTCTTAAGGTTGGCTTGGTGATGCCACACGGTGCAACCGTCCACCGCTGATCACTTCTCGGGCCCTACTATAACCTATTTACTCTGACATGCCCCGATAACACGCGCGAGTCTTCTCTCCCACCATGTCTGCCAGGCATGCGCGTCTTCACAAACGAGGCCACTCGGCCTCTGCTGCTGCGACGACTCCTCTCAGCCCCGTCGCTGACCACGGCGCCTTTACCTTTGACCGCTCCAACACGCCCAAGGTCTTTGAGGAATCCTGGATAGAAACGCAGCGGCCCATGCCTGCAGCAGCCTCGGCCCACCCGCTCAAGATCAAGCCCTACCTGCGCAAGCTGTCGTCCAAGGAGAGTAGCGGTCTGGATCTGTCGCGGCCTGCTGCCGAGAACGACCTCACGGGTCTGGGTATCTCAGAGTACGGCGCGTACTCGAGATCGATATCCGATGTCAACTTCACGCCTGTCAACGGCCGTCACCGCCACAACCGTTCCACGTCGAATCAGTCGCAGTACTCGACGTCGTCTGGCCTGCAGCGACCGACGCCCCTGCCCTCGATTCGCCAGACTCCGCAACTCTACTCACCGCCCATAGCAAACTCGTCGCCGCCATCGATCCTGGGAAGCGAGCACGAGGGCGATGATATCATGTCGGACGACGAGGTTCGTCTGAGACAGAACGCGTATGATCCCGCACGCCGATCTGGTTCCATGTCCTCGGCTCAGGGGACATCCCTACGCATTCACACCAACAACTCATCCACGCGACTCGCCAACAGCTACTCGCAATCCACTGCCTCGCTCACCTCGCCAACTGGTCCCCCGAGGGCACGCGGCGACACGCTCAAGTCCATCGACACGACAACCTCGCCCAGCTCGCGCACCTCGTTCGACCAGACATACCGCTTCATCCGCGGCGGCCGCGACTCGCCCGTCGACCCTGCCTCGAGAGCTGCATCCATCCGCGCTGCACGACAGAAGTTTGAGGAGGAGCAGCGGGCCAAGGAGCGAAAGTACGAAAAAGAGGCCTACAAGCAGCAGGAACGCGACTACCGGAAACAGCTGAAAAGGGAAGATCTCCAGCGACGCAAGTCCGAGACGCTCGACCGCAATGAAATGAACCGTACACGCACCGTTTCCGACGACTGCGAGAAGACACCCAGACCCTCGATTGGTGGCCGGCCTTCCATCAGTGGCAGACCTTCGGTAGGCGGGCGCCAATACTCTGACCACCGCCAAGCACACTCTCACTCGCTGCCCAAGCTCGTAGCCACGGTTGACCCGGAGAAGGCAGTTGCGACTAGCGCAGCACCGAAAGTCACCAAAAGCCGCGCGGCCAAGGGAAGGTGGCTCAGATTCGTCACCTGGCTCAAGACGAGGCTACTGCGCCTATCCGGCAAGTAGTTTGCACTTGTGCATAGCTGGTGTCATGCACTGCCACACAAACACGCAGTCCTCGCACTTTTTCACCACTTCTCCCCTCGCGTCCTCATGATTGCGTCTCACACGTCCACGTTTTTATACCCGATTCACTCCTATATATTTCTTCATTCTTTTCTCAGCATGGCGTCATGATTACGGCCTCTTCACGATAGATGCGTCCCAGTGCCCACGCTGCATATCTCGCGGGTATCATTAGGGATTTTGTTTTTGCTTGACGCTTCGGCAAGGCTTTGCTTTGGAGTTTCCCCTATATCACTTTATACGTCTGTCCATGGACATGCACCGGCGTTGCATAGTTTTCCGGGTATTCATTTGGTCAGTGCTGCGTGCCTGGTGGCGTCGCAGGTTATACTGAGTTTGGGATTTGGCTTTGGTTTTGATATATTGCTCTGGCTTCGCCCATTGAGCTCGCAATTGCATAGTCTATTATTCCTATTGGTCTCTTCATCTCTGCGTGATGCTTGAGCGTGAACCTACCCTGGGCCGCACGCTGGTCCATGACGTTGGCATCTGTCGATTGGACATGGTTGCCCTTCAAAACAAATCATGCATGAACTCCTCCACACCCACATGAATGAGATCATCGATGGATGTGGCAGACACACATGAAGGCTGCACGAGCAGGGGTCCAGCCTGACGGGTCGGACTTAAGCAGGTCTTGGCACCACCATCATCATCTGAAGTTCAAACCCGCAGACGCGCTCCCCGCATTTGTTGCCTGGACGGCCATGATATGAGTCGCCATTTTGTTTAGTCGCAATGCCTTTACGAAGCCTACCGCGAGGCTCCATCGCATTGAGAAGCGCCAGTGGGGGCGCGATATGGAGGCAATGCGGAGCCAGCGCGGGAGTGAGAATCACCCAACGATGGGCGAGCGGCAAGAAGCCAATGGGCACCGAGGAGGAGAAGCCCTTCTATCTACAACTCAATGAGAGCATCTACGAGCGTGTGCAGAAAGAAAAGGCAGAGCAGATCCAGATCCAGTCACTGCAGCAAAGAACGGCAAGAGGTCAATTCTTTGCGACTGTTTTCGGTACCAATCTCTCATTCCTATTGGACCCTTGAGCCAACTAACTGTGAATCAGCATGCCTCCTCACGGCAAGCATAGGCTACTACTATGGCCAAATGATACCGCCGAAACCAGACACGAGCTCGACGGCACCACTTGAAAACTTCAACCCTCCCAAACACAACATCTCGGAAGCGAACATGGAAGCGGCATGGACAGACTTTCGCGACATTGTTGGCAAGGAAAACATTACACTCGACAAGAATGATCTGGAATCGCATAGCGGGTCTTCGTGGTCCTCACATCCATCCCAGCCAGGCGACGTGCCATTCTGCGTTGTGAAGCCGGGAAGCACACAAGAAGTCAGCGCCATCATGAAGATTTGCCACGACCGTAAGATTCCCGTCACACCATATAGCGGCGGCACCAGTCTCGAAGGGCATTTCGCGGCGACAAGAGGCGGAATCTGCATCGACTTTAGTCGCATGGATCAGATTGTGAAGCTACACAAGGAAGATCTGGATGTCGTTGTCCAACCAGCCGTGGGATGGGAGCTACTCAACGAGGAGCTTGCGAAAGAGGGCCTATTCTTCCCACCCGACCCAGGTCCAGGCGCAATGATTGGTGGCATGGTCGGCACAGGATGCTCAGGCACAAACGCGTATCGCTACGGTACCATGAAAGACTGGGTGATTTCCCTTACCGTTGTATTAGCTGACGGATCGGTTATCAAGACCCGGCAACGGCCACGAAAGTCTTCTGCAGGCTACGATCTTACGCGCATGTTCATTGGAAGCGAGGGTACATTGGGTCTCGTCACAGAGGCTACTCTCAAAATCATGCCTAAGCCTCAGCACACAAGCGTCGCCGTTTGCGCCTTCCCGTCGGTTCGAGCAGCAGCAGAGTGCGTCTTCAAGGTCGTAGGTGCAGGCGTTCCCATCGCAGCCATCGAGATCCTAGACGACGTACAAATGCAATGCATCAACGACGCAGGCCAAACCTCCAAGACGTGGAGGAACGCGCCCACGCTCTTCTTCAAGTTTGCTGGTACGCAAAGCTCAGTCAAGGAGCATATCAGCCAAGTCCAAGGCCTGGCCAAGAAGTCGGGTTCCGTGAGCTTCGAATTCGCAAAGTCGGAGCAGGAAAAGGAGGATCTTTGGCAAGCGCGAAAAGAAGCTTTATGGAGCGTCATGGCGAAGAGTGAGGGTGATCCAGACATGGCTGTGTGGACGACTGATGTCGCCGTCCCCATCTCCAAACTCCCCCAGATCATCGAAGAGACCAAGGAAAAGATTAAGCAAAGTGGTTTGCTGGCTAGTATCGTCGGCCACGCTGGCGACGGAAACTTTCACTGTAAGTCTCTTTCTCTTTCTCCCTATCTTCCGCAAACTTTGATTTTTTTTTTCGTTTCTAACACGCACCCTCAGCAATCATCCTCTACAACCGCCAACGCGACTATGAAAAAGCTTCCCACCTCGTCCACGACATGGTCAAGCGCGCCATCGAGCTCGAGGGCACCGCCACGGGTGAACACGGCGTCGGCTTAGTGAAGCGCGATTACCTGCCCCATGAGCTGGGAAAAGATACCGTCGATGCAATGAGACAGCTCAAGAAGGCTTTCGATCCCCTTTGCTTGCTCAACTGCGACAAGGTTGTTCGCGCGTCGTTGCCAAAGGACGGTGAGGTGGCGGAGTGGTGAGGTGGGTGGGTGGATGTGGGCTGAAGTAGAGCGTCTGAGACTAGTGTTTCAAGGGGGTCGTTGTGGTTGGAAATGCGGCTTCTGGGATGGAAGATGGAAGATGGATGGTGGTTGGATTGGTTGTAGAGTTTTTTTTGCCTCCCGCAGGCTGGATGAGGTAGGCTGGATGAGGTAGGCTGGATGAGGTACACGACTTAAGAGCATGCGATCCCAGAGGATACAAGCACCCTGCGCAATTCTTCTCTTCTCTCTATCCTACTCTTATCCCCACTATAACGTCTTCTTAAATCGTGCATTTATATGGGTACACCTTGGCGCCCTGAGATTATCACTATTACTGCGCCGTCCCGTCTCATCCTATCTTATCCTATCTTTTCCTTCTTTTCCTTCTTCGAGGTTTCAAGGCCTGGGACTGATAGATCGCTCCACTGCTATACAGCTGTTTGCAACAAAGTCTTATCTGCAACTAGCTTACTATTCCCCTACATACGCAACGCAAGCAGAGACTAACGTAGTAACTTCGCCCGTCTAGTTTGGTTGATAGGTGTTTGTAAACAGCTTAAAAGACTTTTGTATGCGCCTAGCTAGCGTTTCCACGGGCTTGCGAGCACGGTATGGGTAGCTCGATTGAATCAGGCGGCGCGGGTGCATACCATTTAGCCGTATGTGCCCGGCGCGCATACTATCTCAGCTATGGTCCTATTACCCTAATTCTATTAAATTCTAATCTCTAACAACCCAAGCATAAAAGTCTTTATCCTCTTCTATCCATTCATGAACTTGTAGTAAGTGAACCCAAATCTAATTAGACACACTAGCGAAGTCGTAATGTGTCAACCCCCTTATCGGCTTTTGGAACGCGATACTTGCAGTTTGCTGGGTGAATGGCGGCGTAAGTATTAACACTAGATCTTGTCCTCGATTTTTTCGTGTAAGCCTCCCTGTAGTAGGTCACGGCGGTGTACAACAACAAGTCTTATCACAACAGCAGCTCCAGCCACCCATATACGCACCGTACACGTTTCATTCCCGCGGCGGCTTACAACAACAGCCTTCTGTTGCCTAACCCACCTTGGTCAACCAGGTCTCTTTTAGAGACCCGTCCTCATCGCGCAGCGAACGGGACGCCGAACCAGCTCGATTTCGCCAACGCGGCAGGCATGAGGCAGCACCGAAGCGCCGTCAGTTGACCTCCCTACCACTACTCGCAGTTCAAGGCGTGATGATCAAAAGGGAAGAGGACGCATACGAGCGTATGCACACCAACTACATCGAGGAAGGATCGTGCGATGACGACGAACACTCCGAGGAAGAGATTGGAGACAACATCATGGTCACTGTCAAAGACGAAGACAGTCAAGAGCACTGAATCATAGACGGCGCCGATGCAAACCTCAACAACAGAAATTACATTGTAATTTCATCTTCTCCATACAGACCTCCTGTCGACGGCAGCGGACAGCATCACGGCTATAACGATAGCGACTGTGGCGACACCGAGTATCATGACAGCGGCGATGACAATGGAAGTGTTGACGATGACAATGACAACGGTGGCCATGGCAACAATGGTAGCGACGAGAACAGCAGCGATGACCGCACCAATCGTGTCCGCGCCGGAAGCACCTCATTCATTTCGATACAGCACAACCACAAAACACCAAAAGACCAACTTGACACATTGTATAACATTTCTCGAAGTTGTGGAATTGCTTCCTTGAACAACGCCCCACTTCGCCGCACTGTAGCGAGGCTCACATATAACTACCTCCGCCTCGCCAAGCCATCGCTGCTCCCATGGCACTGGGATCAAGGAGTATAAAAGACTAACGTACTTGTTAAGAAATCTTTGTACGGCAAATGCACTTTTATTGAGATGAATCCTGCCCGCGTCCTTGTCCTCAACAAGCCAGCTAGCGACAGAATGTTACGGAGCCTGCGTTGGGATTGCGGTGAATGTCAAGACAACCATATCGTGAACAATTTCCTTCTCAACTACTATATACTCCTCGGCACTAGCCTTATAAGCGAAAAGACGAAGAGCTTATATAGGGCGGGGACCACACAACTTTTTTATATGCGGAAACCCCCAATGTCGAGACCTATTCCACACCATCATACTCAACAACAACCAAAATCGGATTCGCCAATAATGTCGCCTCGACATGACTCGGAACCCGAAAGCGACTTGCAAAGGTCACGAAGATGCACGCGACATGAAGTGTTCGGCATCAAAGAGTGGCATGATCACAAAGTCCGAGCGAGTTTGAATGGAGCGCGTACGATGCGGAGGCTGGAGGGTGCGGTTGCGATGATTGTGGGCATGGGTACAGATTCTGGAATTGGGCTTGTTGGTGTTGAAGGAGCGGCTATCTGTCCCAAGACTGCTGTTGCTGAAGGAGCGGTTGTCTATCCCAGGACTGCTGCTCAAACGGCGATCGCTTCGTTGTGGACTGCCTAGTCGGCGGATACTTGTATGTAGGCTGCTTAGATGTAACTACCTGACTAGAGTCACATGATATTCTATTGTAGCAGGCACTACCCGGTAGGAAAGTACACTTACCTCTGAGCTGAGAGCTCCTGTACACGAACATCACAACACGACAACAGATAGCAATACAATTGTTGATCCGCAGCCTCCGGCCGACACTGCTTACGCAGTTACATTAGACGATAGTTGCTTAGACGATAGTCGCTTAGACGATAGTTGCTTGGTCGAGGGCGGTTTGGTCGAGGGCGGCTTAGTCAGTGGGTGCTTGGAAGCCTGTCTGCCAGGAGACGTGATGAGACGGTTAGAGGCTAGTCGGCTATTAGGCAGTCTTGCGGGGCGTGATGGCATTGCAAGGACAATGCCAGAGTGTCATTTTTGTCGATGGCGTAGCTTGCGCGGAGGGGTTGGGCTTTCTGGCATGTCTAACACGTCTGAGAGGTGGAAACTTCGCCTTGAATCTGAACCTTGCGGCGAATCTTGGGTGGTGCTTAGAATCTCCGCTCGTGGCATGTTGTATGTGGTTGACAACGGCACAAACAATAGAAGATAGATGGGCAGCCAGCGTTGCAACAGACGGCAGTAATAAAGTGAAGATAGAAAGAAAGAGGGAGAGGGAGAGAGAGGGAGTGCAAGTTATAGATTGAGTTGAGGTACCGATTGAAGACCGTCTTGATAGTTTTTCCGTTACACTGTCTGTCCTCTAGAGTAATGTGATTGGAAATATTGGGAATCAGGCTCTGACGTTCAAGGCCAAAACCATCACCTTCTTATCTTACAGTACAGAAGTATCCCTCAATCTCTACGACGAACTTTGGGAGATGATTGCAAAGGCGCGTCTTTATTGAGTGCCAGCAAAACTCCAACGCGGCAACAAGCGCTAGACGAGTTCGTTCACTATCAAGGAAGAGAAACTGAGTCTTTATTAGCGGTGCTTACAGCAGTGCGGACGAGCCATTGCAGTGCTACTTCTCACTGTCAAAAGTAGACGCATTTCATCTGACGGTAGCGACGACCAGAAAGCGCATACGTACGAGTCATAAATGCCCTGTCTAGTAGAATGATCAAATGATTTCGCAACCAGTCTCACTATCTTACCGTAGCTAGCTTGTTACGATACTCATGGAAGTGCAGACGCGGTAAACACGACGTTGGCATCAACCTAGCCGAATCCCAAGTTGGAAGGGCACTGGTCTCCAGACTGCGTAACGCGCCTCTTCTTCACGCCTTGCACTGCGCTCCGCATGGCAAGTTTGTTTCCCAAAGGAAACGAGGTGTCAGCGTCGTGGCTTTTAGTGCACGTCTTCCCCAGCAGAGCAATCTTCACAACACCCAACTGCACATCCTCATGCACCCATTTCCACTCGGTTCCCACGCGAACCCTCTCAGCCAGCAAATCAAGCCACCCACACCTATCTCTCGCAGCAGCCCTCGAACGACATTTGCGCAAGTTCTGCATTGGCACTGTGACGAATGTGAAAGGGAAAAAGTCCAACGTACTGATACGAGCGCGACTATCGATTGTGCGGCAGTATTGCCAGATGAGGTCATTGCTAGGCCAGCCGATTACGGGGTTGCAGTATTGATTTCCGGCTGCATAAGCATGGCGCTGCTGCGGCCACGTGCTAGTCTTACGGTTCCCTCGGCACGCGGAACGTGCTTGATGGATGGATGGATGGCCTGAGAAGCGAGGCTGGATGCCCGCCCTGGGCGTGGGGGGCCTGACAACGGCGCTTGAACGTACTCGCGAGCCTTTTTTTTTCTCTTCTCTAGTCACAAACTTAGTCGGTGGGAAGGGAGTGTTTTGCGAAGCTTTCCTCTGTCATGCTTGTCGCGCGTTTGTACGATTTTGCACTGCTTCTCTCTTTTTGCGAATGGTGGTTTTTGTCGAGGGTGAGCGGGACATGGGCGGGGGGTTTTTTTTTTCAAGGAGTGACAAAAGTTAGATTATTGATTTTTGTTGCTGTCGTAGCTTTTTCTAAGTAAAAACAATGTATACGAGAAAGCCATTCTTTTCCCAATCATTATAAACATCCGTCCGATTCTATACCCGTGATTCCCGTAAATATAAACAGATGAAGGTACATTAAAGCCAATAAAAGACACAAAACGTTAAACTGGATGGTCGTGCATGGTGGAAGGAGTGGTTTGCTGTGTTAGGCTGCAGCTACAGCGAGTTGCTGTTGTGAACACCTATGCCCGCTTGTAATTGTTGCTTGCGGTGTGAAGAGAAGAGCTCAGTTGATGACTGAATTTAGTAGGTGGGAGGGTAAGCAGCGTATCCGCCAGTAGGAGCTGGTGCCTTGGAAGAAGGCGAGCTGACGGGGTACTTGGCGCTAGAGCTAGCTACCGGGGTAGAGGCGTGGTAGGCAGATGAGCTGGCTACAGGGGTGGATGCCTCGTAGACGGGGGTCGATTCAGCGGGCTTGCTCGAGGCGGGATAACCAGTCGGCTTGGCGGATGAAGAGGGGATGTAGCCAGTTCCGTGGGGCTTGGAAGAGGTGCTAACGGTTGGGTAGGGAGCCGTCGAAGATGGGTAGGGCTTGACTGCAGAAGAAGATTCAGTGTGCGGCTTAGGTGACTCCTCAGGGTAGGACTTTGAGGCTGAAGGCTCCGGGTGAACGGGGGTTGGCATAGGGTTGTAACCGCCAGGAGCAGTGACAGTGATGATCTTGGTCTCGGTCACGGTCTTCTGGGCTGGGCAGCTTGCAGCACCAGGACCGCTTGGGGTCTCCTCGGGGTAGGCGGGGTGCTCGGTAGTGGTGACTTTGGGAGTCTCAGCAGGGTAGACGGGGACATCACTGGTCGGCTTGGCGTGAATGGTTGATGTGATGGTGACCGGGATGTAAGAAGGTGTTAGATAGGTCGAGTAAATAACGGAGCTGCCATGTTCGCCGGTGCCTACACTCGTAGAGCAGGGCACGAATTTCGTGCTGGTGCTCGTGATAACAGTCGTGATATCGCTCTGGGGGTATTCAGGGTAACCTGGGGTCGAGGACGGCTTGACTGGCACATGAGACGATACGTGGCCAGTAGGGTAGTAGCCAGGAGTTGAGGATGCCACGGAAGAATGGTCGCTCGTGGGGTAAGGGACGTGTGAGGACACGGGAGTCGAAGCCTCGTAGCCTGGCTTGGAAGATGCTAGAGGCGTGGAAGAGTGAACACTGTATACTGGGGTTGAAGCCTCGTAGCCTGGCTTGGAAGACGCTACAGGGGTGGAAGAGTGGACGCTGTATACCGGAGTTGAAGCCTCGTAGCCTGGCTTGGAAGACGCTACAGGGGTGGAAGAGTGGACGCTGTATACTGGAGTTGAAGCCTCGTAGCCTGGTTTGGAAGATGCTACAGGGGTGGAAGAGTGAACGGGTGTGCTAGCCTCGTAAGGCTTAGAAGAGGCTGGCACGGTCGAGGATGCCTCATAGACTGGTGTGCTAGCAGGCGCACTTGAAGAGACCGCAGGGTAGCCAGTCGGAACTGGCTTCACCTCGCTGTATCCGTATCCGTATTGTGCGACGGGGCTGGCGAAAGTAGACCCGACAAGGGCGGCAGCGACAAATTGGTAGCGCATCTTGGATATTGATAATTCGACGGTTGAAAATGGGTTGAGAAGTGTTCGAGATGAGGTTAAGTGTTAAGGAGGTTCTGGCTGAAGCGATTGTTTGGTCTGGAGAACGACTGTTGTAAAGCGAAGGTGAGCTGGAACGATGGTGATGAGTATCATGGATGGGAAGGGACGGGGGTTATATACAACAACTCCAACAAACTTCAAAGACCGCTGACGTCGGAGTGGTGCTCGCTTCGTCAATACGAAGTCATCCATGGACATCTCGCCATGCCCAGGTGTGCGAGCCCGCGCTCCACCCACGCCTGATTGCGTTGGTATACCGTGGATGGTCGCTAGCGTGAACATCCCAAAAAGTAACATCAGCGACAGGCAGGGTTGCAATGTGACAACACAGCCCTACCAGTCGGCGTTGATGGCGCTAGCGGCGTGAGCGACCGTTGATGTCTATTTTCATTTCACGCTATACTTATTCTAGCGCTAGCGCTAGGCCGAGGCAACTTACTTCTGCCGGAGCTCTCGGATTCCCAATCTGACGACACCACCATATCCCAGCTCATTCCACGCCCCTCGCCGCCATTTACTCACTCATGCTGGAGCCGCTGCTACCGTTGCTATACCACTCGTTTACAGCCGTGGCTGAGCAGCAGCAGCAAGCCACGTTCCTGAAGATCCACAGTGGCAGCACAGTTGTGGCTCCACAACGCCGGGTGCCATCTCCCATTGTTTGCGCTAGGCCTTATTCGGTGTTTGATAGCGATGGAATCTCGGTGAGCTTGACGTCGAGCTTCATTCTGATCGCCTAGTCGACGAACTCTTTGTCCATGGCGAGCGACGCCACAATGCTTACCTGCAGTTACGAGATCCACCTTTAACCTCTTTAGGAAATCTACGCGGGACACAAGCAATGCATCGCTGCGTAAAGCGTTGGAAATTGGTCTGCCACGAAAGTTTTGGAGCTGATAGGAGCTCCTCAGTAGCCTCAGTCAGCATATCACTCCGTTGTGGACATCCCGTTCCTGTGCCTGAATTTGGCCACCGCGTTCGTGCGGGATGAGCGGCCAAGATGTTGTGATCATTCGGGTTCCATCCGATTCCTCTGGACTAGTGAATTCCTGCATTCTAACACGAATCGAAAATGCTAGCATTGATAACAACCCTGATACTGGCCCGCCCAATCCACTTCCTTCCTCGTATTTCATTGTCACCCATCCAGTCATATTGCTGGTTGCAAAAATACTCCAGCACTATATGCAGTACGAAGCCTCAGGCTATCAGCTCACCAGCCACCTACATCACCCCGGAGATCTTGGGAACATGGTGCTGGCAGACCCACCTTTTCCTGCTGGCTGGTCAAAATCTGCGGAAGCTTATTTTCTTTAAGCTTCTCACCGATCACCAGGATCGGCTGATGGCCGCACTTGCGACGAGTTCATTACCAGGACTGCATAGCTGCAGGCATCTAGTGGAGCATGTCACGCGATTCTGCGTAAGCTGTTCCTGCAGCGGCAATATGCGGTTGCAACACCACTGTGCTCTGGGGATGAGTGGAGCGCAGAATGTGCCAGCAAACTACACTGAGTTGATTATGACATCTGTTCACGGATCTTCATCCGAGCAGATACATACTGGTAATTGTTGTGCGTCTCAACAACTCTGGGATCTTAATGCAGAAACAAAGAAGCGTTATGCACCCTTTAGCTAGCATGGACAGGCAAATGTTCTCACAGTGCCATCCCACAGATCGCATCTAACAAGCATACTCCTCCTGTATGGTCACCTATGGAACGCGCTATTATGAGCGGTGTTGAGCTTCGCAATAATCTTCAGAGACTCGTCATTTGCACATCGTTGAGCCTAGAATGAGCCTGTCAACGGCGCGTGCGGACTAAACACAGTTGATGCGAGAATGGAACGAACAATAACATAAGATAAGAAAAAAGCGACTGCAGGACGTATGCTCTCTGGGCACAGCATTTACGAAAAGCAGTACAGTCGGTTACCATCATCATCTCAGCGCATTGTAATGACGGCTGGCGCGCTGACACGAGCATTAGCAATGACAACTAACATTGGTGCCATGAATAGTTTCAGAAAGTCTAGACCGGATGAATCATCGATTTAGCTTCAGGCCCTAGCTTTCGAAAGGGCCGCTCCACATGGAGTCGATACGACAATATGCCAAGGCCCGCTTAGACGCCCGCCCCGTTCGAACGACAGCTTGCCGGCATCGACATTGGGATGGCCAAGGGCATAATTACCACATGGCTGCCCTGGAAGCCATGAATCTATTATTGATACCATAGCCATTCGGCGGCCGCGGTGCGAAAAACGGGCCGATCTCGTGTGGCATTTGACGCTATCTGGCCCATGGTCTGGTAGCGACAATACCGGGTCTCAACAATCCCGTCGGAGACAAATAAGTTCTCTTGGCACCAAGTCACACTGTTTTCCAAAAGATTCCAGGCGATGATTTTTATGTGTAGATTAGACTTGGATCCGCGTTGCAAAGAAAGCGCGTCCTTGACTCGAATGTCGCATGGGAAAGCTTGTTGCGTCTTGCGATATTGTGAAAGGTCCTTAGTGTTTATGGACAACAAAGAAAACTGTTTCCACTAACAGGTCATTGCGGGTCTAAAAAGCAAAAGTTGGAATTATGATCCGCTCCGTAAGGATGCCTACAGCTACTCCGAAACTTCTCAACGTCTTCGTGAGGGGGCAGTCCTGCGGGACAGCATCCAGTGTCCGATAAAGATTGTCACTCAGTGCTACCAACTCATGCATTTGCCTACGATTGATACAGTCAAACATAAGGGCTAAAATGTTGTTGACCTGGGTCTCAGTCTGTTCGAGCATGGCATTCAAGAAACAATCACGCCCTGAAGCTGGTGGCGGTGCTGGTATGACGGATGAGATTTCGTCAGGATGAAACAATGATAAGTCTAGCGATGCATGCCAGATTGCATCAGTGAAGATCAATTCTAGATCATCACCACCGTCGTCGTCGTCGTCGTCGTCATCATCCTCATCTAGAAAATTCTCGCAACGAGTCTGGAGTGGCACGACGAACGCACAATGATCTGCAAATCCTAGCGGGATACCCGATGAGCGCGAACTCAGAGCCGCCAATGCCTCCTCATCGACGGTCGCCAAGAGCTGAGGTTCCGGTACGAGCTGTGTGTTGATCGTCAAGCGCGGATGACTCAGCTGGCCACATCTATTATCAGAGTAAAGATGATGGGGCGGGCATCGACGGCGCAGCCTAGATTCTTGTTGAGGCGTCTCCGGCCACTGCAACGAGCCGGCGCTGATACCGGGGGCGGAACTGTGTGCTCTCGAGCGATCGGGAAAATGCAGTGGCTTCACTGCTGGGCCACCGTCTAAACACTTCTCAACTATGTCAGTGGGGTTGCCATCGGAGGCGTACGTCTCATCCATATCTCGGTGGATTCGTGGCCGAGCTTCGTATTCGCTCATGTGCAATAGTTGGTTGAAGGCTGTATACGAGATGGGCTGTTGGATGGCAGCGTCAACGTAGTTCAGTTCAAAAGATGGGGCTGCACACGAGTTTTCCGTATCTATTGCGCGATTGTCTGAGACACCAGCATCGTTCCACTCTTCAAAGAGACTTGAGACATTACTCCAGCTAGGAAGAAAAGCCGCTTGTTCGAGCTCAGAAAATCCCGCATTCGTGTGCCACGCAGTAGCGCTAGGGTTTGAAGGTTTGCCGCCTAGGAGATCTATCTCGACAAGTTGATTGCTATCGAGACCAGGCAGCGCTGGTGAAACCTCAGTCATGACATCGTTATCTAGCATGTCAACATGGACAAGATCGTCCATTACATCGAATATAGACCGGGTAGTTGGCCGCCCAGCCGACAGCCCCAACTCCTCCTCATTCTCCGTAAGCAGAAAATTTTCGCCCGGCACACGAAGACTGTCGGGCTTCCCGTCCAAACACCCGCACTCGCCGTCATGGTAATCGTCGAGAAACCATCTACTGGCGCTAGACAGATTTTCGATATCGTCATTGTAGCTCACGAATGCTGGGCGCACGTTCACGTTCTGGAGGTGGTGGATACCAGGGAGAAATGACGGCCCAGTGATACGACGGAGAGCCTGAATACAGTCTACCTGTGTCGGCGTCCCTTTGTCTTCGTCTTCTACGCTACTCGCTGTCGCGTTGGCTGGCAGTGCAGTGCGGATTAGAGACTGGCCTTCCTGCCTCGAGAAATACGGGGGTGGGATCTCCTCAGATCGATGTACGGTCGGTAGCGTGTAACGGTCCAGCATTGCTGATACACGGTCCTGGGCATCGGACACTGCAAGTGTAGGCTGGAGTTTAAGCTCGCTGTCGTCGAACAACTCGGGCGTCGGCGACCACATTGGAGATGCTTCAGAAGCACGCGATAGATTTATACGCGTAGACAGAGTTGATGGAGTGGATGCACTGCGAAAAGCTAGATCTGCATCGCTTGCATCTGGAATATCCGCATCAAACAGAAGTTCCACATGGTTCTCGGCGTTTGAGAAGGGAGCGCAGTTAACATCCCTCTGTTTCTCTATCTTCAAAGGTGCCGAAGTCACGGTCCGACATTCTTTGTGGGAAAGAGGGCTTGCTGCTTGTTCAGACACACTATGTACTGAATCAAATCGCTTGCGGCCACATTTTGCTGATCTTTCCGTAGCAGTGATTTCCGCCTGTCCAGCAGCGGCTTCATTGATCTCTGTGATATCGGTGAGAACGTCGGTATACAACTCTTCGTCCCTTGAATTGATAACCTGCCCCGGAGATACCCATACAGGCGCAAGCTCAGAGAAGGTTGATGGTAAGGTGGTTTCCGCCAGTGTTTGTGGAGTAAGACGCCTACCAGAGGCGCGTGGAGTCTCGAAAGCATTGTCAAACACCATAGGGCTTGCTGTAAATTGATTAGAGAGTACAGGGTGAGACTGGACCTATAGTATGTAATAGCTGGTATCAGCGTAGAGGTAGTTTTCGTACTAGGGGAATCGAGAAGATACAATGCTGGACGGAAAATGTGCAGCTGTCGCATTCGAGACGACGTGAAATGGTCCAAGGAATAGGTGATGCAGATTGGAAATTCTTTATATGTCGACTGCAGATTGGCATTGTGAGTTTGTGAAAGATACTGCTTTGTCTGAAGTCGAAGGTCTATCATTGCATCGTTCACAGCGTCTTAATATGGAGGACTAGATAGCATCTAGCAGATTAGTAGATAAGTGAGAGGTTGCGAGAGGCAGTACTAGGTGGAGAATTTAAGCAAGAGAGAGATAGCTAGCAAGGTAGCGCGCAGACGCGACGCCAAATAATACTCAACCCCTTGGTCCCCCCCCATCCCATAACGTTATAGTACTGTAAATTCGTCTATGCAATTCCATATCAAAGCCATTCGCAACCCATCTAGATCTCTACTAGAAACCCTCCATATCAAGATCCTAGCGTCACAATACCTACCTATAACAGCTCCCCCAATCACCACCAGGATATTCATTCCATTCAAGTCCTCCATCCACTCATATTCGAGCCCAAGAAAACTCGAGCCTGCACCATCAACAGCCCTCGAGCCCAGTAATTCCATCTTCTTCGGGGCTTTTTTTTACAGCACCAAGGTCGTATTGCGTTGAGTCCTCCTAGGGGTCCTTAGGGAAAACCCCAACGCGCATCCTCGATCTCCGCATGCTTCATCTTGCAAACGAGCGAGTTTTCCTTTCCTTGTGAGCAATTGTAAGTCGCACCCGCAGCTTCCATGGAATAGTAACATAAAACACGCTCTACGCGCTGCTTTCCCAGTCGCGAATAGCATGTGCAAACGGTCTCTATCACATTGAGAGGTGGTCCACAGAAAGTAAATTGACGTAGTTTGGGCCACGGAATCATTGCACATTGCTTTATATAAAAGACATGAATACATATAATCTAGCTACGCTACGCTACTTCCAAATCCGCATCCGTATCCCTGCTATATAATCCGCGGTGAAGGGGGGGAGGAAACCCAAAAAATGGACGCCTTCGCTGTGTGTCCCCGGCGCTGCGGCCCTCGAGATAAAGGGAAGCAGAGGTAAATTGAAGCCGCGGTTGTTTTTGTGCTACAGGATGATACATTAGGTAAAAGGTTGTGTCGAAGCCCCATCCGATCCCCGCCAAAGAAGAGAGAGAGAGGAAAAAAAATTAAAAGTAAAGCCAACGCCATGAGATATAAATGATGCAGAGGTATCGGAGAAGATTGGGAAAGAAAGGAAAAGAGAAAAGATAGCAAGACGCCAAACGGGAACAAAATCGTAGGTTGAAAAAGAGGAGTAAGGTTGCAGGTTTATCGGCGTGAAGGGGCCATGGCGCCACCACCTGTCATTCTTCCACCGCCGGCATTTAGACTCTGGCGGACGATCATCTCGGCTGCTTGTGCGGCAGCGAGACGCTCCTGCGGGTTATTGTTAGCACACTTCCCGTGAAAAAAAAGCCAATCAAGGTTAAACGTACCTTTTGCCTACTCCTATCCTTCAAATACCTCTCCGCCTCAGGTCTCATTCTCAAAATACGCAAAATCATATCATCATTAGGTTCAGCCTGTGCCTCTTTCCTCTTCTCTTCCTTTGCCTTCTTCATCGTGCCCAGGTTACGCGAGAGCATAATAGTCTTGTGCTTTCGAGTCGGCATGCCAACGAGGCCCGCCGCACCGCCGAAATGGTGGCCCATGGTGGGGGGCGCAGACTGGCGGTTCATTCGTTGAGCTTGTTCTTGCTGTCTTCGTGCGCTGGCTGCGGCCATGGACTCGGATGTGCGGATGAGATCTTCCGTGGCTTCGAAGTAGAAGAAGTTGAGGTTCTGCAGCTCGTGGTACTTGGGTGATTTGAGCACGTCCATTGGGACGCCTTCTACGTTGCCGTCTTCGTCTACGGCGTGGAAGAAGTCGAATAGCATCTTTAACCATTTGAAGACGATGTCGAGCTCTTGCTGGGTTAGCGGACGCTGCGAAGAAAGCTTGTCGGATAGTGGAGGGACAAGCAGCGATTCTATCGTTGCCAGGGCTTCTTTCCAGAGTCGAGTCATGACCATGATCATGGCCGCATCGGTCAATGTCTGTTTCATGATTGCAAAATTCTCATCGAAGTAGACGAAAAGAGGGCCTAGGGCCTGTGTGATGTCCTGCTGCGTAGGGCCTTGTATGACGGACATGGGGCGCGCCGATCGGAAGTTTCCTAGGTAGTTGGTCACTTTCGAGGCTACGCCCTTGTTAAGTAGAGCATCAAGTGACCGACGAGAAAGCTTGTAGCCAATGAATGATGAAAGCTGTTATTGTTAGCGGAAGTCCTCTCGCACGATTCCTGCATCTTACCTTGTCTGTGATCTTTCGCGTCATGTCCCGCTCAGTCCTCTTAAGTGTTCTGAACGCCTTGCCAAAGTAGAATTGAATGTCGTCTCGCTCGCCCTCCATGCTCACACGTAGCAGCAGGCGACCTTGGGTGTCCAGATCCAGCCAGTACTCGCGAGGCATATAGTCTCGGAAGTGCGATGGGTCAAGTTTGAGCGACGTTCGCCCGACGCAGTCATGGTCGCCCATGGCATCCCAGTCCCAGATGGTCGCGACAACGTTGAGTGGACCGTTGGTGGTGATGTCAATAGTCTCGTCCCAACGAGGACTCAGGTTACGGTAGATGACTCGCGTCTTTGCGAGGCGCTTCTGGTACTCATCACCAAGCACAACATAGGGATCGCTAAGCCCGTTCATGTCGCATGCTTTTAGGTCCTCAGCCTCGATAATCTTGATGGTAAAGACAAAGTTGTTGTTGCGCATGCGCTGCGCTGGAGGTGGAGAGTGCTTCTGAATGACTTCAGCACAAGCATCAACACCAATCTCGCGCTCGAGCTTGTCCAGTTGCTGCGTTGCATACTCAATGTTGTTGAGCTTTACAAGAGACTGCGATTGTCAGCATGAGACCCCGCCATCTGGGTAGACGACTTACTTCTGGGTAAAATTGGAAGGGCTCGATCTTCTCCTTTTGACTGTAAAAGTCCTTGACAGTCGACAGCCACTTCTCTTGCCGGGTTTGATGAGCAGCGGCTTCCTGCTCAGGTGTCAATCGATCCATCTCTCGAGCAAACTTCTGTTCCACAAGCTCGCAGTATCTTGCCAGAGCAGCGCCTATCGACTTGGAAAGGGCTGTCATGAACTTGGCGTAATGTACGTCGTTGTCCCAGTTCAAGGCTACAATCTGTTCGATACTTTGATTGAATGACCGGAAGACATCGACGACGGAAACGCTATGCCGCTCGTTGTCCAGAGGAATCGGATTCTGCGACTCGATCTGGAACGGATCTGCTTTGAACGCATTGTCAACCCAGCCGATCAAATTCTGATCAGTCATCTGGATCCATCTCCATACAAAGTCTTGCAACTGATCCTCGATGCTGAAGGCGAAACTCTTGTCTGGTAAAGCGTCGCTGTGAATACGGCGAATCTCAACGAGCTCCTTGTATAAATCAAATCCATCCTGCACTGGTACTTCTTCCCCTTTGCTTTGCGCGACGTCCATGATGCGAGCGACCAGGTCCCGCGCGTCAGCAGCATATGCGGGGAACATCTTTTCAACCAAGCACATCATGGGGCTGGCGCCCATGACTTCAGGGTTCTTGCGATAACGCTTCTGGATCCGTTCGCATAGTTTGACCACGGCACGACCGAGCTCAATGACATGGAAGAATTCCCATTCTTCTTTGGTGTCAGGTATATGCTTTGCAAGAAGCTCTCGATACACATCACCGGCTTTCTGCCTGAGACCTTGGCGTAACTGCTCGGTGAACTTATCCATGTCTTCCTCGGTGCCGGGGAATGTGGGGTCGTCATAGATGTGGTTTTCCAGGATATACATGACTGGCCCAAGTGGAGGTGGCTTGGTTTCGTATACATGCATCATCAGCTCGTACAGCTCGCGTAATAGACAGTCATGCAAGGAAGACAAGATCTGCTGGTTAAGCACGTAATCCTGGATCGTCCATTTCGTCCTATCAAACAATGATTCCATCACTGGTATGTGGCTCATGCGGTTCGACTTCTTGTCTGCCGGCGGCGGCTCCTTGACGTAGAGGAAGGCTGCATCAAGAGTATCGAGGTTGACTTCCTGATTGATGTACTTGTCTCGTACAACATCCATGAACAAAACGAGACGCGAGAACTGGGGAATCCTCCAGCGAACGGCTATCTCATTCAAGAGCTCCGCAGATTGTTTCGACAACAACTTGACAGGGGGATCATCGTTAGTTGCTTCGGTCGGTTCGAGCTCGTTATCCGCTAGGTCATATGTCAACGCTTCGTTTAGTATCGCACGGTAAGTGGCACGCGGGTCGGAAGGTATAAAGGTATAGGACGAGTCGTCATCTGAGTCATCGCTGATGTTGAGCCCGCTCATATCTACGGGCTGGTCAATCACATACGAGGACCCGTTCTCAGAAGACATGGATCCTTGTCTGGAGACGTCTGAGTAGCCTGGATCCAAAGGTGCCTTGGGCTTGAACTGAGGCACACTTCCGCCTGGTGAGCTCTTGGCGAGTTCAGGGTTGGACTGGATAATGGCCAGGATCATCTGTGAGAGATCCGGCACCTCTTGGTTCTTCCATGCTTCGTATGCCTCCTCGGTATCGAAGTCGTCGGCGTTCAGCGTCTTCTTGGTCATCAGGCTGAGATGGGCCTGGTACGTCTTGAGGTCCTGCAGAGCAGCCTTCTCGGTCCATACCGACTTGTAGCGGTTGATGTCGGCCTGCACGTCGGAATATCCAATGGCAAAGATGCGCGAGACTACCAGGACGAGGGGCATGTCTTTGACTTCGTAGCTCCGTGGAACCTCGACTTCGACCGTCGTCCCTCCTTGACCGCCATTTCGCTGATTTTCGGCAGCCAGATCCTGGTCGTGAACCAACAGCTTCTTCTCCATGGTGGCTAGGCGATGAGCGAGCTCTGGCCGGTCCTTTTGCCAATCGTGGTCCTTGAGGCAGGAGCTGACGAGACGGAGGAAGAGCGCGACATGTCGGTCGACCATGAGCTTCCAGCTCTCGTCTCCTGGCGCCTTTCCTTTTTGCAGTTCTTTTGTGGCGTTCGAGTAGAAGATCAACAGCAGATCCTCGACTCTCCTGTCCTTGTCCATGTTCTTCCTAAAAGACGGGTCCTTGAAGGCATTCAGGAAGACGGCAAAGGTGCGCTTGACTGTGGCGTCTTGGAACTCTGGCATGCGCTCCGTGCCCATCAGCACCTTTGTTATCCGCTTATCGAGAGCAGCCATGAAGTCGCGGGGGAAGCGCGTGCTCTTGGAGTCTCGGATGAGGGAGAAGTCCTTCATCAGGTCGTTGATGGACGTCGACGAGCGCTGGACGTGCTTGGGCGCCGAGGGAACATGCTGGACTCGCTTCTGGCGGGGCTGGAGGAGGTATGCGAGGTATGCAGCGCGGAGAGCATAGAGGTAGGCCTCTTGGGCGGTGACGGGACGCTTTCCACGCACAGTGGCCGAACTATTGCTCCGCAGGCGTTCACGTGTCTGCAGGCTGTTTATGCGGCGATTGCTCCCGCGAGCGCCGTCCATGGTTGAGCGGGCGTAAGGGTTCAATGGCGTGAGGGAGGATATGTGGCCGCGGTCGGGC
This sequence comes from Stemphylium beticola, assembly GCA_029100535.1. NCBI lineage: Eukaryota > Fungi > Ascomycota > Dothideomycetes > Pleosporales > Pleosporaceae > Stemphylium > Stemphylium beticola. Next base: position 15,347 of record JARBXR010000158.1, on the reverse strand, counting down.
GCATATCACGGGCGTCGTGGTGGTATGCGTGTTTCCGGGGCTGCAGCTGCCCAGTGGGATGTTTCGGTGGGGTCGACCCTTCTCTTGTGGTGTTGTTGTTTCCCCTGCACCACGATGACTTGTCCCTTTGGCTCTACCGCTTCTTTTTTGCGCCCTGGACGGAGGTTTGGAGTGATCGACACCGTCTTTGGGCGTCGGTCGCGTCGTGGGCGACGGGGTTACTGGTGGCGCGGCGGAAGCTCCACCGCAGTGCGTCACACGCTGTTCGTGTGCAGGGAGCAAGGAGCCTCAGATTCGCTGACTGGGGCGCAAGTAGACCTTGAAACAAAGCTTTAATTAATCGCGACTTTCTTGTTTTGTAGCACCGTGTCTGACATGCCCGCCAGAGACGCTGTCGTTTCACCAAGTCAAACGTTGTCTTTTGCATCGAGCGCATTTTACCTGAGTGTTTGGAGCACATGGCCGCCAGCCATGGAGCACGCGCTTCACCGGGCATATCGCTAGCGAAACACGAACTCAACTTACTCGCTTTCGCCCGACGTAGCACCATTCGACATGTTCACTTCACTTGGTCGGCGCACTCTGTGTTTGGCCGCCGTACTGTAAAGGAGATGCCTTGAAGCTCGGTACTCGTCGGCGCATTCACATGAATGTCAGGAGCCGTGAGCTTCAATAGCTCTGCAACACCAACAGCAGTCGCGAGGTTCATAGTACGGCATCGCGTTGGTTCTTCCAGATCCGGTGTCCTCACTTCTGCCTTTTGCTCTTTCCGCCTAAGGAGCATGTCACTCGGTCCTCGCACTTACTTCTCTCCATAGTCTACGCATCGACACCGCGACACGACGACGCAATCACTGCACTCGACGTTCTGACCGCATACGAAGGCTTGTAGTCTTTAATAGAAACTCTGTTATTAAACACGTCCAAAAGATAAACCACTGCCTCGCACTAGTAGGAGCAGACTTGCTTCTGCCAGAAACTCGTCTATTCAAACGAGTTGCCTCCACGCCAACCCATATATTCGTACGCCCACGCGCCGTCATGCCTGAATCCCAAAGCCCCACGAACGCCGCCGACCGGCCCCGCCTCACCGAAGCCCAAAAGAAGGAGAACCACATCCGGTCCGAGCAGAAGCGGCGCGAAGCAATTAGAGAAGGCTTCGACCGCCTGGCCTCTATCGTGCCAGGGCTAGAAGGACAAGGGCGGAGCGAAGCTGTCGTTCTGGGCGGCGCCATAAAGCTCATGCGCGAGAAGATAGTGGAGCGACAACACATCATCGCCGACGCAAAGGCAAAGGGTCTCGACACGACGGGTTGGGAGCTTGATCAGGAAACTATGGAGGCGTGCGCTAGGCAATTGGACAGGACGCTGGCTGAGGAACGACAAGCAAGTAATGGAGATGAGAACGGGGTTGAGGTGAAGAAGGAGTAGGCGAACATATGTATGTCAGGGTGGTTCAGATGAGCGCTTTCATAAGACATGAAATTGATGGAGGCCATGAACAACCGCACATTGCGCGTATGCTTCAAGACATGGCTTACCATAGCTTTAATAGCTTTCCACCTGCATGTTGGAGTGCCAACCACGAGAAAATGAACGGCCCTGCTTTTTCGTACCAAGGAAGACCTGCATCTCTTTTCCCATATTACCTCTGGTGACTGCTCAAGGTTTCAGTGGAGGACATCTTCCTCACGCAAACCGTGATGGACGCTACAAACCGACGCCTCGACATTCACCAGCGCACGCACCACCACTCTTATCGATAAGCGCCAAAATTCATCTTTCACATGCTTTTCCTGCAACCCCGCGCCAATCCTTCAGTGACCGTGACCTTGGGGCACTCGGGTACACACTAACCCTATTTCGAACATTTGAACTCTCCGACCAGACAAAACCTGGGCATTCACCATGGCGTTCAGTTTCGGCTTCTCGGGCGACGACATAGAAGAAGATCCGAATGATGTGCAAGAGCAGAGTCAGCAGCAGCAACAACAACAGCAGCAGACAGAAGGCGAGGGAAATGATGGTGTACCGCCGCCGATTTCAGCAAAGACACATGATTTAGATGAACTGGTGGGTGTGCTTTCACGTCTCTTGCACATACCTTGACATTTTCAATTCCATTGTTTATTTCATATTATTTCGTACAGTATTTTCTTTCCCGTCATCTTTTCCACATCTCATATGTCATCTTCCGCAAAACTTCAAAAAAACATATACCACCACTCCCCAATCGACATATGCAAACACAAATACCAACTAACCCCCCAGCTCTCCACCCTCCCCTCAAAAATCTCCTTCTCAACCCTCCCCTTAACCTCGCCTCTCGGGCACAAAACCACACTCCCGCGCCGCGCCCTCTTCGACGTGCGCCTGCAGCTAATGGCCGAAGACGATGGTCTCACCGCATCCCCACTCTCCGGCCTCAGCGACACCGACCTCCAACAAAACATCTACGAAGGCGGGTACAAGACATGGGAGTGCAGTTTGGACCTCGCACGCTACCTGCTGGACCGGGGGCCGCGCAAGGATCTCGACGACATGGCGCGCGTGAACCACGTGATTGAGATGGGGTGTGGCAGTGCGCTGCCGACGCTTGTGCTGTGGATGTATGCGATACGCGAGGGGTTGGGGGTGTATTTTACGGTTACGGATTATAATGAGGCGGTGCTGCGGTGTGTTACTTTGCCCAATCTGCTGTTGGCGTGGTGTGCGTGTTTGGGGGAGGCGGAGAGTGCGGCGTTGTTTGATGGGGTTGAGGGGGGGAATCCGCTGGCGAGGAGTCAGGCGCCTCTTTCGGGGGAAGAGAGGGATGACGAGGAAGAGAACGCAGATCTCTACATCACTCCCGCCCTCCTCTCTGCTTTCAAAGCTTCCCTCTCTGGCTTCGGTATCACTCTTACACTCATCTCCGGCTCTTGGTCCCCGACTTCCGCCCTGCTTCCACTCATCCCCTCAGCGCCAGATCTCAACACGTTTATCCTGGGCTCTGAGACTATTTACAGCCCTGCGAGCCTCACCGCGTTCGCGGATGCCATCGTGGCGCTCATGGGACGCGTGAAGATGGGAAAGACGCTTGTGGCGGCTAAGAGAGTGTATTTTGGTGTTGGCGGTAGTGTGGATGGGTTCCGGCTGGAGTGTAGTAAGAGGGGGTGTGTAGCGAGTGAGGTTGAGTTTGAGGGTTTGGGGGATGGTGGAGATGGGGGCGTGAGGAGGTGTTTGGTTGAGGTGCAGATGTATTGAGTTGGGTCTGCTGGAGAGCGGGAAAGAGGGATGAGGGAAGGGGTGGGTTTGTGGAGTTCAGAGGAAGGGTAGAGGGAGGAAAGGGAGGAGGAGGGGGTTGGGGGTATCTAGGATTGTTCTGCTATCGAAAATAAAAAGGGAAGGGGGAAGGAAGAATACTGCAAAAATTCCAAAAGTTCGTCACGGCCATCCGGTACATCCATATTTATATCCAAGCACACATCCAAGCCAATCCAGGCCAACGCCCTCTTTCAAATCAATCCTATCTCGCCCTCACCGTAACCGTCGGCCCAGGCAACTCTCTCCTTCCCTCCCCCTCCTCACTCCCCCGCATAAGTCTCCTATACGTCTCACCCTCAGCCCTCAACTGTTCCCCGCGGCTAACCTGCAGCCTCTCGACTCCCTTCCCAATCGTATCGATATGGACCTCAACCGGCACTCCACCCTGATACCCCAATACCTCAGGCGCAGCAACGCCTTCGCGAAGGTTCTCGAGCCCAGCCTGAATCTCCTGGAGTTTTAGCAGCGTTTCGGAAACGTGGACGACGGCTTTCTGGCGGTAAGCGCTGATGTTGGAGAGGAGGGAAAGCGACTTCTTATTCGCTTTGACGTCGCTGCGGTTTCCGCCTAGTTTGGTCCAGAGTGAGGAGAGGAGTTCTTCCTGTGTGCGCGTTATGGTTTGGTCGTCGTTTGTTGCGATGTCGAAGATGGTGGTTAGCCGTTCTTCGAGGTTGTTCAGGACGAGGAGGAGCGCTTGGGCTGTTTCGATCAAGCGCGTGATTTCGTCCTTGTTTTTGCCGACGTGCAGGACGTATTGGTCAAAAATTCGCTCTTGGAGTGTTGGGGGTGGCGCGACGAAGGCGCGGGTGAGCTGGTTGATAACGTTGGCGACGGCGCCTGTCGAAGCTTCTTGCTCGGAGATGCCGGAGAGCACGTTCATGGTCCAAGTGTTGGTTGCGATGACGCGGTCCATGGCCGCGCCTATCCGACTGTTGTAGCGAGAAAGATCAAGTGATGCCTCGTTGGCGGTTTGGACAAAGTACTCGAATTCGTTTTCAAGTGCTTTTCGACTGGGGAGACGTGAGTGCTTTACAAGGATACGCAGGTCGCGGATTGCAAGCTCAGAGTTCTTGATCGTGGCGGGCAGGGCTGAGTTATCCTTTGACGCGTCCAGAATGTCTTCGAATTTACCTTGGACATTGATGAGTTCTTCGAAATCGGCTTGATGGTCGGAAAAGGCGTTTGCTGTGGCGCATGCGGCGATGAGGTAGGTAGATCCTGGCAAGGCGCATACGGGACCCATGACAGCGTTTGAAACGGTGGAGCGAAGCATACCGGATGCTAGCTGGATGCCAAAAACCAAGATACCAATGCCGAGGGCGACGCCTAGGAAGGGCTTAATGAAATGACGAATGGCGTAGGAGAAGATGTCCAGAAAGTGAGCGAATAGAGGTGCGCCTACGTTCTCCCAGAAGAGGCTGACATAGTGCCATGGACTCACTTCCTCCTTTGACTGTCGATTGTCGTCGGGTGACGCTTGTGTAGAGCCGCGGCCAGCATGACGTGAGTTTGACACGCGGTTCTGCGCGGTGTTCTTTGTTCGATTGCGTGGCTGGGATTTCGCGACTGGCGATCCGTCGTAACCTCTCGAGCTTTCCATGGAAGGCATGATGAAGGATGGCCCTGATGATTCTGGTCCAGGCGCCCTTTGGTCTCTCTTTAACGGCCTCGGTGTGACTGTGTCGGATCCTAGTCTCTGGGACTGGCTCGCTCTTACTCGACTTGCTGGCTTCCTGATGGGCGTCGTTTGGGATTGCGCAGTCGGTATGGAGTGACTGAGTTGATTGCGCTTGGGCTTCGGAGTAACGATGGATTCTGGTTCTGGCTCTTGCAAGACTTCTTTGTCTGATCCTTCTAGTTCCACCTCGCTAGCCTCGTCGGTTGCTGAATGAATGGAACCTTCTTCGTCGGAGGCGTATTCGGCGTCACCCCAACTACTTCCTAGGCTGCGATCAAGTCGTCTGGAACGTATGGTCATGTTCTGGTGGGAAGTTGATGATGCAGTACTATAGTGGTGTTGCGATGATCGGAATGTGGGGGAGGGTTAGTTATAGGAAGTAGGCGACACAGGTTTCAGCGATAATCCAAGTCTCACTGGTTTGTGTAGTTGCAAGAGGCTGGGGGAGCAGGTTGCCACTGCCAGAGGTGTGACGTGGGGTGCGAGCCAATCAGGTTTCGCGCTCAAGTTGCATGTCTCAGTGGGTCGCGGAAAACACCAATACTCTTACTATCAGTATGTTATTGTAGAGGTGATGACGGTGCATTATCTCTAGTGCTAGCCTCCGCGGTGGAACATGGTGGTGAGTTTCCGGCGCGTCGACGTCATGTTCGATACTCGGGCAGACCCGCGCTCCCTGCCAAGCCGACTAGCCTAGAAAGTGCGTCTTGAACTTCACGCGGATGTATCCAAGGATCCAAGACTTTGCGATGCCACCATTGCGCCAGCTTTCTTTCGCGCTACAAGCTGCCAGGCGGACGCAAATAGGATCTCGGCTATGGCCCCAAAATGGACGTCTTCTCGCTCGGAGCTGCTCTTGCTCTGCTCCCCACCAATTGCAGCACACGGTGACGGTTTCATCTGAAGACCCCGCAAATACGCGACTGAACCCGACAACTGCCGCCCCTCCTACGCCTCCTACAGACCACCGGACGCTCGCGCAGACACACAACCTCTTCATTACTTCCCCGTATAGTCCCGGTTCGCCGCTCATCCTCCCCAATGGCGCCTACGTCTTTCAAAAGCTGCAATCGTTCCTCCGCGCACAATATCCACAATTCGGCTTTCAAGAGGTCATCACGCCCATAATATACAAAAAGTCGCTATGGGAAAAGTCGGGACACTGGGAGAACTATGCCGAAGACATGTTTAGTGTACAGGGAAGAGGCACAACCGCACAAATACCAGAAGCAGAAGGTGGAGAAGACGGCGAGTTTGGATTGAAGCCAATGAACTGCCCAGGCCACTGCTTGCTGTTTAGGGATGAAATCAAGAGCTACCGCGATCTTCCCGTCAGACTTGCCGATTTCAGTGCGCTGCATCGGAACGAGATATCGGGCGCATTAACTGGCTTAACGAGGGTGCGGCGGTTCCACCAGGACGATGCACACATCTTTTGTCGTCCAGACCAAATTCTTGCAGAGATTGAACAGACGCTCAAGTTTGTAGGCATGGTGTACAACACGTTTGGATTGGGTCCCTATAAACTGCTCCTATCTACCCGGCCAAAGGACAGTTTTATTGGCACGATTGAGGAATGGGATCGCGCCGAGGAGCAACTCACAACTGCGCTGAATAATATTGGCAGTGAATGGGCCATCAATGAAGGTGATGGGGCCTTCTACGGACCCAAAATCGACATCATCTTGAAGGATTCAAATGGCAAAGAGCACCAAACGGCTACCATTCAGCTCGACTTCCAACTCCCACAGCGTTTCGACTTGCAATACCAGGCGTCGCCCGAGGAACTGGAGAAAGGCTCACAAACCTCCATGGATGAAGGCCTAGACCCAGCGCTTCGCCGCCCTGTGATTGTTCACCGTGCCATTTACGGCTCCATCGAGCGCTTCATGGCTCTACTGATCGAACACTATGCGGGAAAATATCCATTCTGGCTTTCGCCGCGACCAGCAATTGTACTGTCACTGAACTCAAATCCTAAAGTTCTGGAACACGTGTCCCGCATTCAGTCAGTACTGTCGGGCTTGACATCGCAAGACGCACCAAAGACCCCATCACCGTCATCGCCAAAGCCCCTACCCCTGTCAAGAATCCATCTCCCCATCGACATCGACACGAGTGATCGCTCGCTTGGAAAGAAAATCGCCGAAGCAAGGGGAAAGAAGTACAACCACATCATCGTCGTTGGTGGACGGGAGGTTGATAGCGATAGTATGAACTTGCAGGTTGTGAACCAGCCTAACGAGGACATCACATTCGAGGTCTTACAGCAGAGGCTTGAGAGACAGCTCACCGACAAGGAACGATCCAAAGGCGCGAACGTCCCCTTGGATATTGCTAGGAAGTACTTTGAGCAGCTGGTCAACTCGTTCCTGTAACCTATTGATCTTGTTCGCAACATCGTTCTCGACTATGCGTAATTCTTCGTGCACATCCTGCTTGAAGTCTAGTATTCTGTACGATAATCTCTCTACCTTTCTGTTGCATCAAAGTTCCTATCATCGAGCGGTTAGAAGAGCATCAATAGCTTTCGCACTCATTGCAACTCATCCAGTAAACATACCTCCAATAAACATACAAGGATCATCCACCGCTCATACGACCGCTCTTCAATATAGTCGCCGAAAGGCCTTCACTCTTTTGCGGAGCATCGTTTCGCTTTGCACGACTGTCATCATGGCTACGAGGGACGATCTGGCCTGATGCATGAGTCTTTTGAGTGGTTCAAAACATGAATTTCGTTCGTCTCGTGCGATTAGGTAATTTAGTGTTATGGTCTAAGAAGAAAAAGAAAAAAATAATTGTTTACGAAATACAAGTTGCAGTTTCAAACTCGTCGGTGGTGTCTTTTCTTACATCATTCAAGTCCTTCCGCGCTCTGCTTAGTGGCGGGTAGGGAAAAGGATGATACTCAACTACGTCCGGCAGTCACACACCTCAGTGCCGACTTCACCCGCGATGCCGTTTTCACTAGCTGCACCAACAGCTCTCTCCCCGTTTTCGCTGTTTTGACAAAGAGCGCTATTACGTATGACATTTGCTCTAGCTTCGGCTACATGTGGACGCGGCTTGGCGAGAGTCCATGTGGCCGGTAGGTGGGCCTGGCAAATGTACCTAAGTATATTTTTCCAACAACCACGATCGTTGTACTGTTGTACGAGCTCGAAAGTCATGACGAATCAGGCAGATGTATGATCAGCGGTGTAGATGGGGCCGATGTGGAGTAGGAGAAGTTACCGATAAGATGTCGATCTTTTTGGCAGTTAGCTTTTCAGGAACTTGCCCGTTCAGAAGGTATCGAATAAAACAACATGATTCTAGGTAGTCTGTGAAAGCCTCCACCCCGGCACCGTTGACAACTTGTCCTTTGTTAACTGAGAACTATGGGGCCGAGAGCTTCACGGTACACAAGCCGTTATCTAGAAACCACACGAATCATGTTCAGCATCTAAGTGGAAAATGAATGCTTAAATAGCGAGAACAGCTGGAAGAAACCTTTTCGCCTATTGATCCATTATATCCACGTATTGGACAATTCGAAATGACAAAAACTACGCCTACACCTCTGAACGTCACTATCATTGGAGCTGGAATAGCCGGGCTATTCGCTGCTCGTGTGCTTCGAGAGAAGCACAATGTGACTCTCCTCGAGCGCTCGAGCGGTGTCCACGAAGTCGGGGCTGCCGTAACGCCAGGTCCAAATGCAACGCGATGGCTTCATAAGTACGGCTGGGACACGGATAGATCTGGAGCGATATCACTCAGGACTGTGAACAGTCGCGATCATCACGGTACCGTCATCCGAGAGCAGGACGTGTCCTTCATCAAGAACAAGTATGGAAGTGACTGGTATGTCATACATCGCATCGATCTCTGGACGGAGCTTTTCAGGCTGGCGACGGCTCCTTCGGAGCAATTGGGGATCAAAGGACAACCGGCAACACTGGCTTGGGATGTGAATGTCAAGGATGTCGATGTTGAGACCGGGGATGTGACGTTAGCATGTGGTCGGGTTGTTAAATCGGATTTGATTATCGGTCAGTTCAGATCTACGAGATGCCAGGAAACTGTATCTTGCGAACTAACAAAAGCGGTGAACAGGCGCGGATGGAATCAAGTCCATGGTGCGACCCCTCGTAACAGGCGAAAGATCTCAGCCCAGTTCGTCCGGTGCGTCCATGTTCCGCTTCGTGCTCCCCCGCACCGTCGTGGAAGATGCAACAGTTGGGACCGCAATGACAGGTCTCATGAACAAACCCCAGCTCAACGTATGGCTTGCGTCTGATGGAAGCGGCCGCTCGGTCGTTACATATCCTTGCAGGAACTATGAGCTGCTGAACGTAGGCTGCATCGCTCCCGACGAGCTCATCGATTTGCCAGCCGCCGACTCATGGTCTGCGCCGGGAGACCGCAAAGATTTATTGAGAGTTTTTGCTGACTTTGCGGTTCAGCCACTCCTTAGGTAAGCGCACGTCCGATGTACGATGCATGCACTAACAAGTCCGGTGACAGCAAAGCCCAGGACATCAAGCTATGGGCTCTTCGCGACCACGATCCATTAAAGACATACACGCGAGGAAGGACAGTGCTTATTGGTGATGCTGCTCATGCAATGACGCCACACCAAGGGCAGGGAGCATCGCAAGCGATTGAAGATGGCGAGGGATTCAGTTTGTTTATCGATCAGGAGGTGTCGCGTGAAGGGGTGTCAAATGTGCTGCATGCGTTTGACAGGGTGCGTCGGGTGAGGGCTTCCAAAGTGCAGGTCATCACACGCAACGTACACGAGGAGAAAACGACGAGGCGATTTGGAAGGACCACCACTACAACATGACATACCACGGTATCCGAGCGTCCATAGCGTGTCTGGATACTGGGGAAGCCTTCTGAGAGTAGTGATTTTCGGCCGAAGGCTGGATGCACCCGTAAAGCCGACGCTAGATAGTTTTAGGACTAGACTCCCATTAGCTTTATGCTACATGAAGTTCCCCAGACCGACCTCCGCACTTGACTTGACGCCTGCATTCCTGCGACAATAGAAGCATCCGACGCGAGCCATGCGATGAACGTCCCGCCATTACAATGCTCTATCTGCAATCGCAACTTTTCAAGATCTGACCACCTCAACCGCCATTTCCGCAGTCGTATGTATCTTCACAAGGCTCATTTCATGGGCAGAGGAAAGGCATTGCTGAGACAAGTTCAGACACTCGTGAGAAGCCATATTCATGCCGAATCTGCGGTAAAGGCTTTGGACGGTCGTAAGTGCGCATTGTCTATCGCTATTTTCCAGGACTTCACTGAAGACCGCCAGCGACTTGGTCAAACGACACACTGCTCAACATGCGCTTGATACACCTGCAGCAAGAATGGCTCGAGCCGCATCACGATCCGAACGTAGGGTCAATCAAGCGTGTAAAGCGTGCGCTGCGTCAAAGCTGAAATGTGCCGATTCAAAACCTTGCGCCCGCTGCATTCGACGAAACATCACTTGTGTCTTTCACCGAGATTTCCATCAAGTTAGCGATATCGCAGGCCAAAGAAATGCTAGCAATGATGCCAATTTTAATGACGTCAATATAGATAACTTTGACTTTGGGCAATCGCCGGCGAACGGGGTATCACCGCCTACCACACAGCAAAGACATGAGCAGTCTATCGGGACAACCCCCCACCTGAACGACATTTTGGCCCCGATGAACCAGAAAACAGTACATCTAATGACGTCCCAATGGAAGAGACAGTATCTGGCTCCATGGAGACCGCTCACGAGTTCAGCGTCGAGAAACACAATGTGCCTGCTCGCGGGCCTGCAAACGAACAAGTTGAACAATACGTCCCCACATTTGACGACGCCCCCCGTAATCACAGTAACTTCTTAAGAGATATTCTAGGCTCGTGTGCTGTATCACCCATACTGACAGCCGATGATGACGTTGTAACGAACATGGGCTGGGATATGTTTTCGAACATTGATCAACAGTTCCCTGACCTTGAACACCTCTCCACAGTGGACTTGCAGTCTCTGAATACATTCTTTCCGGACTTCATGGATTCTGGTGCCCCTTCTAAAGACAACGAGAAGTCTTTTGAGGACATAGCTTCGACTGCTGCCACACAGGCTTTCAAAAAGTCCGGCTGGGACTGGGGTCCTACTCAACAGGACTGCAGCTCAGTAGAGAGGAGACATTTCATCCTCCCTGCAGGATGCGACCCATCTGAAGGCAATGCCCCGCGAAGCCAAGTATCAGCGCTTCCTGTTCTCAAGCCTGGGGATCGAAACAGGTTGCTTTCACTCCTTTTGCAGCATTGTGCAAAAGAACCGTGGATAGCAATCGCGCCCACTTTCCCTTCTGAACTATTTCTCGATCAGTTGCTTCGACGATTCCTGGCTTCCCAACGAACATCGATGCTTCCGTGGTTTCATGCCACGGCCTTGCAACTGGACACAATATCAGACGAGTTCCTAGCCTCGATGATTGGCGCTGGTGCGTGTCTTGCGCCTGTTGTTCCAGTACAGCGCTTCGGCTACTGCATGCCCGAAGTGTTACGATATGCGATCCTCGCTCGTGTACGTGCAAAAATTTGTCAGCTCTTCCATTATGGCTGGAAGGCCCCGTGCTGTTGACTTATGCTTCTCAGTGGGCTGACGATAATTCGACCTCTCGGGATATCCAATTGCTGCATTCTTGGCGTAAGTCCGAACATCCTTTCGTTGGAAGGTGTCCCGCAGTTGATCCATGGGCGCATCTTTGCTGACAAATGTCAGTCACTCAAGCCGAAGTTGCGACATGGAGTGGGAACAAGCGGCAGATGGAAATCGGTGAAAGTAACTACCAACAAGCCATCACGGTAAGCGCAACTGAAGTGCAGTTTCTAATTGCCGGATTCATCACTGACGTGACTTTAGATCATTCGTCGTGCCCGTTGGCTCCGACAGGCTCATTACAAATACATATGCCCGGAAAGTACAGACGACACCCAAACACTCTATGCCAAATGGCAAGATTGGATAGCCCAAGAATCCAGAAAAAGGTACGTTTTGTTTAGAGTTGAGCTGATTTGTAAATGCACATTACATAACATCTCTGTACCAGACTCATCTACCGAGTGTTCGTCTTCGACGCCAGACTATCCATGCTGAATCATGTCAACCCGCTCATGTCCCACATTGAAATGCGCATCCCGCTTCCTGCTCCCAACCGCATTTGGTGGGCCGCAACACCATTAGAGTGGAAGACAGAATATGCCAACGCCCAACAATCCACATTAGCAGGCAACAAAACGCTGGTGGAAGCTGTTAGGACACCCATGAGCGGCCAAAGCACATCAAGTACCGACACTCAATCGACTTTGTATACGCTTTACGGCTTATGGAGCTTGGTATGGGAACACCAAACACTGCACGAGATGCCCTACTGGGAGGACTCGGTGACCGCCGATACCATTGCGCATGCATCAAGCATGGTGCCAGCGCGACGTCAACCCCTATTGCAAGGGTTGAACGCGCTGCGTGACAGCCTCGGCACCGAAGGAACACCTGTGTGTGCACAATCTAACCTCACGCTGGAATACCTAAGCATGGCCACTCTCGTACCCCTCTATGCTCTGCACGCCTTCGCCGGTCGCGAGGGCGAGAATGAAGCCCGCCGCGTATACCCCATTCTGCAACAGTGGACGCAGACTCGCGAAGCCCGCCAAAGTGTATGGCACGCCGGGCAAATCTACCGTATAGCCGGCGAACACCCGGTCCATGCCTTGAACAACATGTGCGTCATGTTTCTACATCAAGCGAGCATAACGCTCTGGGTCTATGGCGTCGTGATGAGCGCACGCCGATCCCGAGACATTTCCTCGTTGCCATTATCTCCGGATCTCCACTACGATGAGCTGGTGTGGCTGAATGGAGATGCATGCATGACGACGCGCCAATTCATTGGAACTGCAGAAGGCGTGCCGGCGCTGAAATGCCTGAACAACAAACAGTGGGACAACGGGCAGTTCCGATTTGTGGAGGATGCGAAGGGCACAATGAATATTGCAGTACAATTGCTCCGCCGACCACTGGGCGCAGGTGAAGGAATGCTGGGGATAGTAGAGAGCATGACAAGATTGATGGAAGAGTTGGCAAGAGTAGCGGAGATGTTGGAGATGTGACTTTTCCGTATTCTAGCCTCCATACTAGCGAACGATACTGCACTGCACCAGACCCGAATTCGAAGCTCAAAACAAGTTGGACAACTACATTGCATCTTAGTCTCGCAGGCTAACTCTTCACCATCTGCCACCCTTTATACAACGCCCATCCCGTACCCCCAACCACGCTAAATGCAATCGGCAGTATATACGTAAGCAGCCCAATCACTATGCCTTGTTCGAAAAACCCCCATGCCCCTGCCTTCGGCTGCCCCGTCGTCTTCAGCGGCTTCCGAGACAGCGTATCTAAGAATGCAGCTTTCGCCACAATACTCGATATGAGATGTGAACGTGGACCTGGGACGACTTGCGGACTGGGCAGCTCGAACATGGCGCGGGTATAGCGCATACGCAAGTTGATAGGGTAGTCAACGGGGGATGTCGGACCAACTTTTGACACGAAACTCAGTTATTGGTGCAAAAGCGGGGTGAGGGGGTTCGGAGATATGCTTACCGGACAACTGGGCAGGGATGTGATTTACGTATGTGGCTTGGCTGTGGATATGTTGAGAAAGGTATTTCGCCTCTCGTGGGCCGCTGAAGAGATACAGGGCGCCAAGGGGCGCGGGTCCTGTAGAGAGGAAATCGATGGCGTCGTCTAGGCTGGTTGTTTTGTTGTACATTATGATGGTGGAAGTAGTGGGCTTCTTGGTTGCCAGACGGGTAGCTCTATTGGTTTGATGAGCGTGTTAGAGAGCTGGTCGGCAAGCAGCAGCTTTGGTGGATACAGAAAGAGAGAGAGAGTGCTTACCTGGATTTAATCTCGAGCAACCCAGAGGCAGCATCATCATTGAGCCATTTCACCTCGCCGTTGCGAACCCCAGCGTCGATCAGAGCACGCGCCTCGTCGTTGAAAAATTTGTTCCGCTTCGCAGACGTGGTACTCTTTTCGAAATCTTGCATGAGCTGCTTCGTAGCCGTCAGAAAAGGATCCGCCGTGTACTCGTTGACTAGCACAATGTCCACTGCGCAACAACTTTTCCCGCGAAACATCATATCCGAGTTAACAATCTCCTTTGCAGCAAGTGCCACGTCGCATGTACGATCTACTATCGCTACGTTGCCTCGAGCGGCCGAGGTGAGGATCCTCTGTGCGGGAGTACTGTCTACGATGCTGCCTGTCTGATCGACGATTACACATGCGGAGAGGTATTCAGCGGGTGCTCTTGTGGAGATGACGCCAAAGGCATCGGCATCGAGAGATGACGTAATGATTCCACGCAGGGCCATGGAGGATTTGTAGAGAGGTTTTTCGAGCTGCCAATTAAGTACCGTTAGCCGTTAATTTGTTCTGTGCGATTCCGCTGTGCTCGGAGAAGAGATGCTTACCTCGACCACGACGCAGCTCCCAGCTTCAAGCGCACCACTCAAGGCCGAAATGACACTGTAGAAGAGCGTATGGGGGGCAGGTACAATATATGTCAAAGCGATAGGTACTTTTCGTTCAGGGTTGCTTCGGCCTTTGGCCAACGCGTATTCTTCCTCTAGGTTGGTTTTGAAGTCCAGGGCGTCGTAATGGTTTCGCAGTTCAATCAGTGTGGAGCCATACACTATCTGAGCCTCGGCAAGAGAACACTGGCCGTCATACCGAATGGCGTCGAGTGCCGCATCGTGGTGTTTGACTAGAGCGCTGTGCAGCGATTTGAAGAGGCGCTGGCGGACGCGGAGAACTCGCAGTCGGCCGTCGATGGCACCGCCCTGAACGCGTGACAGAACCGCTGTGTCCTCTGATGACATTTTTTTGAGGTTAAGATTTGTGACTGTAAAGGGAGATGGAATGGTCGGGTTAGATAGATATCGTCAAGGATTAATACCGAGGTAGCGTTCGATTTTGGGAGATAATCTTCTGTAAGCAGTTAGGAGCAGGAGACATAGTGTGATGTAAGGTGTATTGTTCTGTCCTCTATGTTCCTATGACCGAGAGGTCTGTGACGTAGGTTTATATACATAAACTGGTGGGCTGATTGGCTAGTGGATAATCCACGTGACCATGCAAGGTGCCCTAGGCTTACACACCTCCCTCAGATTCGAACGTATGTAGAAGCTGATGTGATCATAGGCCACCCCCTACCCTGTGCAGGTAGAGCTGCTTGTTTTAGTGCGGTGGGTAGCCGCTTGATTGGAGCAGTGCCAGGTGGGGATCGTCCGCCGTCGCGGTGTTGGTTGATCT
>JARBXR010000157.1:0-55231 GCA_029100535.1 Stemphylium beticola | reverse complement strand
CCCCCCCCAAGTTCCTTACCGGGGACCATGCAAGGTACCTTGACGCTTACCCAGTTTCGGCCTGAACAAAGTGCGACCAAAATGAAGGACTTTGGTCTTTGCAGAAGAGGCGCGCGATTCAATAGTCATATCTCGCCTCTTTGTTTTTCCTGTTTCATTCTTTCCGGGTATCTTGTTGGGTAGTATTGTGAGGTCGCGCCTCGCTGTTGTTGCTTTGCTTTGCTTTCCTCAAGTCAGTCGTTTCAGAATCTCGTGGGCGCGCGATGGGTTGGTTAATGGGAGTTTTGCTCGCTTGTTGCACTGCATCGTTGATTGTTGAAAGTAATGGCGCGCAGGATACACAAAGTAAGTGGGTCGTTGTACTTGTTTTTTTGTAGCGGTACTGATGCTTGGTGGAAAGATGCAAGATTGTTTAATAAACGCGACTCGAATGGAAGAAATCCTATAATACCGCGTCGCGAACTATCTTTTTATAATGACACGAGGATACCGGAGACGCTCGACAACACTTTGCGGATATCCGCTACGCCTGCAGACTCCAATGTCTTCACATCATCGGCGGTGGAGTCTTACACGACAGCAACACCAAAGAGCGACGCGCCTTCTACGGTGACGACACAGTCGCCAAGATTTACTCTCGTTTCTCAATCATCAAAAACCGCATCGACATCAATTACACTTCTCACTGGAAGTAGCCATGCCCCTTCGCCGTCATTTGACGCAGGTGGCTATGGAGAAGTGCCGTATAGCACCACGAAAGCAAACTATGCATTCTCAAGCACAATGGCTACACCCAACATATCTTCACAAGAATCGATGTCCGACAAAGTATCTTCGAGTCTCTCTGAAGTTCCCTCATCAGCCCGCGCGTCATCAAACACTACCGAACTTCGAGTAGATGCAGAAGCTGCGCCGAGAATGAGCATGAACACTTCCCTTGTGTCCACAGCTTCGGCAGGTAATCCTTTCCCCAGTGCCTCAGGAAGCCAGCAGCCAACATATACACCAGCGTCCGCTTCGATACCCCCATCACACGCTACTCCGGTATCACTAAGTGGACAAGACCAGCGTAACGATACAGCCACAGAGGCCTCCAGTGTAGTACCAACCTCCACTGCGACACCTTTGACTGCATCTTCGAACTCAAGTATACCAGTGTACGCTGCAGACCTCAGTCCAACAATAAGTCGCAAACTACCTTCTTCGGTCGATGGGTCAAGTACAGCAAGCCCTTCATTTACTCCGATCGGTACGGGCGCGTCCCCGACTCTCAGCATAGCATCATCCATACTTTCGAGTGCCTCAGCAAGCGCCTCAGGACTACAACTCCATTCAGTATCTACCTTATCCAGCTGGTCATCCCCGAGTCCTTCCACTGTCGGTGCTAGTGGCAGCAGCTTCACATCCATCCGCGGCTCGATAACCCTTTTAAGGACCATAACCCCAACCAGTACGACATCACAGTCAACCGCATCAGCTTCTTCAGAGGTTTCAGGGGATCTTCAAGTCTCGAAGGGCTCGGTGCTGAATGGTACGTCGGAAGCTACTATTGCCACGATCAGTTCAGAGATGAGTGTGAGTAAGCTTGCTTCGATGTCGTTTAGCTTCAGTTGGCCCGGCTCGCAAAGTGTTGTCCTTTCAGGCTCAATGCTTTCAGTAAGACCCACTGGTTCAGTGTTTCCGAGTCCCTCCAGATTGTACTCGACGAGTGATTCTTGGGGTGTTACGCCCAGTATGAGTCCGATTGTATCGGCACCAGTTGAGACACAAACTGATGTTATTCCTACCGTCATTCGACCTGTCCCACAACCAAACGACCCAACCGCGGCTTTGCCGGGCAATCGAACAATTTCCTCCTCAGAGATCTTTTGGACATCTACATTGGGTACCGAAAGCCTCTCAAGCACCACCGTGAGGGACACTTCCAGCACAATCGCAACGGACAACATTCCCTCATACACGTTTGACACTTCAATACAACCCTCCCAGGTATCAATGATCAGTCAAATTCCGATTGCTTCATCCGTGCAAACTACCGGAACTTCAAGTTTACAGATGGAACTTAACAGCATCTTTTCTGTACAACCAACCACCACTTCAGGAGTTGATTTGACCTCATCGGCTGCTTACATATCTTTCCCAACTACATCTACAACTCCTACTGGTTGGGATGATACCTCCGCATCCGGCACTACGGAAGCCACTTCTTCTACCGGAGCGGTATTCCCCACTAGTGATGACCGTAGCTCGATGACAAGCAGCGCAGAAGGCTCTCAAACTATTCCGACGTCAAGTGCCAGTCTTTCTACTATCAGACCATCAACGACTTCCTTTATCTCGGCAATCAGTAGCTTTGTGACGAAGACAAAGGCATGGAACTCTGGGAACCTATCGCAAACAAGGTCAGCATCAGATGATATCAATGAGATGGCGACAAGAAGGGAGAGCACAACCCGTCTCCCCACTAGCAGTCCTACGGAGACGGGAGCCGCGGCCGCACCACCTCTATTGACCCCGTCTGAGACCGCCGGGGTTGCCCTTGGGAGTACAGCTGGGGTCCTACTTGCGATCGTCGCTGCCATCTTTGTTGCTCGCCGTTACCACGCGATGCACGCCGCAAAGCGCGCAAGCGGAGCATCATCAGGCGCATATCCCCGGGTCGCATATTTGTACGATCCTTCGCTTGGCCATGATGAAAGTGGCGGCGGCGGGGATGAAGAGGCCTCCGCTTTCATGTCCGGTGGTGCAGGCGGTTTCCCACCTCCATCAACGGGAATTAGAACGCCGCCTCGTGCCCCCAACAATTCTTTAGACTATGGACATCGCCGGCGATTCAGCATTAGTGGCTTTCACTACAGCGATCCTGGCGATCCCTTCTCAGATCCCCAGGATCCTTTCATGGATTGGAGGAGCAGTGACGCCATTCATACCCCAAGCGACACAGCATCTGCTCTTGCTGCCGCGGTTGCGGGATATTATAATGGTCCACAGAGGCCACTTCCGCCTACACCCAATAGGCCATCCACACAAGCATTCCACGACCACATAATCCCTTCTCCTACACTCAGTCCACTAATGAACGGCTGTAGTCTACGCCGCAGTCCCGCACTATCATCTCGTCGGAATAGCGTCAAGAGCCAACGATCACTGAGAAAGCTCCATAGTTGTCCTTCACCGAATCCTGCAGCGAGGGACTACCCACCTCGGTCACCCTACGGGAGAGGGCCAAGACAGAGTCTATCATCAATCAAAGAGGCAGACAGCAAAGAGTCTTTGCCAGACCCAATAGAGCACGATCTACTCCTACCAGTGGATATACGGACCGAGACGCCAAACTCAGTGATAGTATACGCACCTGCGCCCGTCTCTAGGACAACACGGCCACCACTGCCAACAATATTCTCCGACGGCCAATCCACCATGGCATCTTCGCCTCGCAAAATCAGTCCACAGGCTATACAAAGAAAAGCATCTCGATCAACAGGCAGCATCCTCTTCCCAGCCCACAAAGACCCATCCCCATACTCGTACACGCCAATCGCACAAGAAGGGCCGCCATCACCACCCAGCCCCTCCTCATCCAGCTCCCAAACCATCACCCAAGTAACCTACAACGACTTCCCCACCCCACCAACCAGCACACTGCGCCACAAGGGCTGGGACGACATAAAGCGGCACTCAGACGGCTCATCCAGTCTAATATCACCTCTTTCAGCCCCAGAAACAACAACGCCCCCTGTCCATCCTATCCACAACTTCGCAACTCCACCCAGACTAACCCTCACCCCACCGCCTCCACTGAAAAAGCGCTCGCTCATCCAACTCCGGCGCAAGACCCCCTTGGTAGGTACTGGCCAAGCTATGACGATGGCGCAGAAAGTGGCATTCTCACCGCTTACGGTAAACACGCATTTTGCAGCTGTGGCGTATGATAAGAGTAATGTAGCTTTTGACGGCCCGAGGATGAGCTTGTTAGCCAAGGTAAATAGTATGGGGGACTTGAGGGGAGAGGAAGGGCGAGGAGGTAGATGTAGAGGAGAGGGCAGGGTAGGAAGTAGAATGGGGAAAGAAGGCAAGGTATTGGGGTATCGGGATAGCATGTTAAGGAAGAGAGAGAAAGATGTGAGACTAGGGATAATTGGGACGATGGAGTCAGGGCTGATGTAGGGAGAACATGTCCCCCAGTCGAATAAATCTGTGGCCATGAGCTGTTTCGTTTTTTTTAATTGTAATTTTTTTCCTTTGTTCATAGGAGGCTGTGGTGGATAGAAATGGCAGCCACGTATACAACATTTATATACGATTTTTTCCCTTTCGTCAATATCTTCATAATTCTGTTTACAGCACATAGCAAACCACAACGCACATCCCTCCGTGCAAGCACCCAGCATACAGCATAGATTCGCTCGAGAATCTTCCCAGCAGAAAATACGACACCAACACTTTTGTTCAAACTGCCTTGTTCAACTTGACAGCCTAGTTCGGATTCCACTGCACTTTATCGTTGTACGCTGTGTTCTCTGCTCACTATTTTTCACAAACGTACGCAAACGATATGCTACAGCTCCCGCTCTCGGAAATCGCTGTTACCAACACCTGCTATATTTTCCTTTATACACCCAACCGCAAGATGTACTCATTCGTTCCTAGATCTAGACAAGAAAATTATCCTCCTCGCGCTGCTGGTTTTTTTTTGAACTTGATATCCCGACACGCGTACATGACTACATCACACACGTCTGACCAAGTCTAGCAAGCCGTGCCTGCGGCAACCAAGAATAGTTCAAGGGTAAGATGCAAAACGTCTTGACACACGATTCGATCTTACCACGACTATAGTAGTTAGGTAGGGGATATACCAGTCAGAGGGCACTAGGAGTCAATTGCTGTTCGACGAGAGAGACTGTTTGTTGCTGGACATACATCGCTGCGAGAGATGCTGACGCGGTATCTAATTTGTGTGCGGTAGTCGCCCGAGAGAGAGAGAGAGAGAGAGAGAGAGAGAGAGAGAGAGAGAGAGGGGGGGGGGGTTATGCGTGATTCCCCTGGGTAGTTATGTCTTCCTGGGTATAGTGAGGCATCCAGCATAGTACATTTGTACGATGAGATTTACTACCATCTTCACAGCAAAAGGTTTAAATCACACACACACACACAGACATGCGCTGCCAGCCCGTAGAGCTCCATCTCGCATGACACAGAAATTGTGCCTAACAAGAATATACTTTATCCATTCCCTCTCAAACTCTACTGACCGGTCAACAATTATGAGGAAGATGAGGGCTTGGCAGCCCATGTCCCCATTGCCAACAAAACATCGCAGCCCTACCTCGCCGTCTCTACTCTCACAATAACGTTTCGTACACGTACGTCACATGAGCTAGTCACGAGCCCAACTTCTTAGCGTCGTCGCCTTACGACCTCCTCAGCTCGAGCCTCATCGTACCTTGGCCGCCTCGTTAGCCTCGTCGCCCTGCCTGCCGCCCTGCCGCCTCACACCGCACTACAGTACAAGTATACACGCTTGCAACGGAGTTACCCGCACCGGGTCGTCCGTCATCGCAATTCTACCGCCGGTGTCGTAGACGTTTAGTCGCGGTCAATTTAGTCTCCCAGCTAGAGCTATAATGGCTCTAGTCCAGTCCCCTCCTCTTTAGCCTCCACTCTCAAGCACATAACGTAAAGGACGAGGAAAAAAAAGGAAACTTTATTTCTAGTATAGGGTTCTTTTGTTTTCTTTCGGTGCATGGCGCCATGGTTCGGGACTATGACATCCGGTGAACCTGTCACGAAACAGCTGCAGGGATATATTGTCGTGTGCGCACGCGCGCGCAAGGGCGTGTGGACGAGGCCAAGAAGCAATTCTTTGCGTTGGCTGTTGCGTTGAACGTGGGTCCTAGGATGTATGCCTTGCATGGGAGACAGGAGGGATGCGTGGGGACTGCACGGCTACTACGAGGTTTAGTCGTGTGAAGCAGGGGAGGGCAATAGGGGGGGTGAGCGTTAGGTGGGAAAAGCAGGTGAGAAGCAGCGCACCTGCATGTACGAGCAGTGCTACTGTTCTTGCTGCATTAGGGCTCATGGCAAAAGAATGCACTGCAACCAAAGGAAAGCTGCTTTTTCCTTTTTCGCAGCATCGATCAGGGCGGCTGCCCCGAACTACGTCCGGGTGTTAGCTTTGGACCAAACCTGATCCGGAAAGTGGACGGTGCTTTATTCTACGGAGTTGACTCCGGAGAGAGAGCTAGCGTTGCAGCCTCGTAACCCTTCCTTTCCTGAGGGGACTTTCTTTTCTTCCCACATCAGCCGTAGGCCGTGGAGAAGGGTGTTCAGCCGAGTTCATCCGGGGGCGGTTCATTCCACAAAGTAAAATTCCGAGACGAAAAAGCAGTATCGAGCGACGTCATTGAGCGGTGCGTGAAGAAATTTGCAATCTCAGATGCAGGAGCATGGGCTCCACTAGATCTCATCTCGCATCTGGACGTGCATCTGTGCAGGAGGAGCAGGAGGGGTCTTTGTGGTGTGAGCTGGGGCTCATATCTTATTATCATGGGTGGTAGGATCTAATCGTTGTACATATCGTGGGATCATGAAATCCGGGGCCAGGGATTGCACTACAAGGGATCTGGCCTAGCGGATTATCGGTGCTTACCCATGCGGGAACTCTCGTTTTCCTAGGTCTGACCCAGGTTGGCCCAGAAGGCCCAGAACAATGTGGCCTCGCGTTCATTGCAAAGGCCGCTCCAGAACACGAGGGTCAGAGCTGCGTCGCAGAGATTGTTCCAGATCATGAAAGCCTTCAACGGTCAAAGCCAAGCCAAGATTCGTTACTCCAGCACATAGTCGCATTTGCCGGCGTCGTCGGCTCTTGCCATTCCTCCCAATGCTTATCTGGCCATCAGCTTCGAGCAAAAAAACAAAGGCACAGACGGCTATGGCTCGCGTTCAGCAATTTCGTTTAGAGATCTCCATTTTGTCGGTCACCACACACACCGCTCAAACCAAACGCCCTGGGACGTCGATGCATTCGCACTTATTCTTCTTGCGGTCCCACAGTTCGATGAGCCACTGGTGGGATGTCTCGATCTCGATGGGGCCTGGGCAAAGCGGAAGCTTCTGTCGACATTTCTTCTCATACTCGCGAATCGCCAAATGGCACTCGATCTCCTTCACCATACGCTCGATCAGCTTCTTTGCTTGTTCGCTGTCCTTGGAAAGTGCATGAAGCAAGTCCTCAGCCACAAGTTTGGCTTCGTCGGTCCCGATTTGAGCAAGGCTGTAGAAGTACTGACGTCTGTAGACCTCTAAAGATGCATCTTGGGGTGGTGCCAAACCGCCAAGCTCGCTTGTGAGGATTAATGGGCTTTCGGTGTAATTCCACGCTTGTGCCTCATGGATCGAGTTCCGATGCAAGACTTGCACGTCGAATAGGTGTAGCTTGATTGCGCCTACATGGGCAGAGTTCAGAAGGTCCTGCCTGATGCCATTGGCGTCTAGACTCGAGTTGAGGATGGGATTGTCTGAGTCAAGCTTGATGCTCCGAGCTTCAGTCTTTGTTACGCGGACTCGAACGAAGAGCGTGTGCACTTGGCCCAAATACAGCTGAGGAATCTCACTGTCTCCGTAGAACTCTATGAGCTCACAGCCAGTCTTGGTTCGAATCTCGACGCTCACACTAGTCAACTCACCGACAGGTTTGTAAGATCGAGCATTCTTCAAGATACGCTTAACGCGACTAGGCGTGGATTGGTATTTTGAATAGTTGCTTGCGAATACGTTCTTGCAGCAGCTATCAAGGCAGACCTTGTCTTGGGACTCTGGCTCGCGGCGGTAGGGGAGTATCGCAGGATTGATCCGGTGAATGTAGAGATCCGGGTAGGACTTTGAAACGTCATGGAACACGTGGGCTGCAGGTGATAGTATGACGATGTGTGTACGGCCAGCCTTGAGGTGCTCGACCTCTACCGACCTGGCTATGCCAAGAATGACATCAGTCATTGATGGGTTTGGGCGAGGCGGATCCCAAACTTGAGTACCAGATTGCGCAATTGTAGAAGTGAGCTCTCGAATCACTGATTCGGTATCGTTGTTGATGCGACGCATCGGATACAGCATGTCGGGTCGATTTCCAGTGACGCTCCGGTGAGTGCAATGGGTGGTGTACAGGGCCAGGCGATCGCCAGAGCCAAGATGATACTAGGGAAAAGTAAGTACACGCCTCAAAAATTTCTTCGGCTAATGTAACGTACCAGCGCACCGTTGACCGCCTCCAAAGACCTCTCGAGACAAGCAGCCGTCACGTAATATCTGAAGCATATGTTAGCTAGTGTTGGCATGACCAACGCTCCAGCCCTTACCCGTTGTCTACTAAGAAGACCACATCTATTGCAGCATCTGGAAGAGGCCTCCGGTTATGCAATACGCCTTCAATGTCGATTGCGATAGTAATCTCTTGGACTTCTTCGGTAAGATGTTTCATTTCCGGGAACAGCCTAACCGCTGCCCGTAGAGTAGTCGGCATTGTGACATGCGAGCTCCGTGCGTTTGCACCTTCCGCTTCCTGATCACAGTCTGTTGGTAGAGGGATGTGGTTCGCGAAGCGATCCATAAAGGACTTGAACTTTTCTCCACTGAATAACTTTAGTATTTTCTCCACACCAGGGTCGACTTCTTCGGACTTGCGAGCGTTCTTTGCCAAGTAAGCCATGACAGCGTCTTCATTTAGGTCCTTCGCTTCTAATCCTTCGTCGATCTCGTCGTGAGCTGCAAGCATTGGGCCAACAACCGGAGAGGTCGTGTCGGATGAATCACCGGCACCGAGATTTGTATCGCCGATGCCCTGGCGACGCAAAAGCGGCAGACCACTCGTAAAGAGACGCAATCTGCTTGACTTGCGCCGCTTCGGTGGATCGTTGCGGCTTTCAGTGTTGTGAACCACATTCTCTAGAGCCTGCTGCGCGCTCACGCGTTGGGGTATACTCGCGAATGCTGGCAAATTCAGCACATGTGCCGATTCACTCGAGGTCGTGTCTAGCAGAGGCCAAGGCATGGAGCCGGGCATGTGTGATGGCCGTCCCGTATTGCCAGCCTCATCCCGGCTATTGTTGCGCGAGCAAGCCATCCGATCTCCAATGCTTGAGCCCGAAGCTGAGGAGCGACTGTTTCTGTTCTTGCGTATGGTCAGAGGATGATCGCTCGGGGTACGACTGACTGGCAAAGGTGTTGCACTCCACGACAACGGCGCCTTGAGCGGACGCGCCCAATCAAGGACAGATGGGTCAAAGCTATAGTCAGGAGGTAACTCCTAGATATCGCTCTTGATCTCGTCGATTATGTCGTCTAGTGGCCCAAACACGTACTGATCGTCGCCATAGTTGTGAGTAGACTTACGGAATATACGGCGGCGGAACGTGGCTTTGCGCGATTTCTTCTGTATGTGGAGCGGCGATGGATAAAGAGTGGTGCGCGGAAACAAGATGTCACCCGCTGTTGTGGTGGTGGTTGCAATCATTCTGGGCGCGCACCGATCCAGCAAACGGAGACGCAGTCACCGCGACACGCTCACACTCACCTTTGGCGTCTTCACCTTTGGCGCGTTTGAATCGTTCGCAGTACTTGGAGCTCACAGCAATACTTTCTTGCTTTACAAACAGAAATGGATAAGAAGAGTAGCTAATACAAAAGCTAGGATGTTGACATTGCATGTATGGTCAAGGACAGATACGAGTGATTATACTGGGTCTAGGCTGGTGGCACTGGAAGAAGGCACGAAGTGGGGAAAGTAAACATACCGTAGCGCTCCTGCTGCGCGAGGATGAGATGTATTCTCTACTAAAAGGCAGTGGCGATACGGACGATATTTTGCACCTTCCAATGAAAGGCCCCCTTGGCCTCCAGGGCTCTCAGTCTGACTGTTCAACGTCACGTGCGTATTGCAGGCGTGAGCTTCAATTTTGAGACGTCATGTCTCGGCGGTCCGAGCGGCAGCCATTTCTAGGTGCGTCTTCATTTTCTCCTGCATCTCTTCATCGGCTTCGCGAAAACGAATCTGGTGATATCTTAGTCTTGCGAGGTTTGCTAGGCATTGGCAGCTTACTATGTCTTCCCCAGCGCCGGCACCGAAAAGAACGGGCTCCGAGAGGCTAGCCTTGACTGCTTTCTTTACACGTTCCTCCCATACACCTTCCCAGTTCCATTCTCCAGGGCGCCGGTTTCTTCCCAACGCACTGCTACCTTCTGACCTTTCAGTCACAGATGGCTCTGGGCTGGGTGATGCGGATGAAGCCTGCTGTGCCTGTAAGATTGGTGCCCGATGCGCTCGCCACGCATGATAGGCTCCTGGGTTCGCGGCAGCCTCTAGCGGAAGTGAATCCAATATCGACTCCTCACTGAAGGTGGAACGGATGTACTCTAGCATGCGCACAATGGAGATTTCCTCGGTCGGCGAGGGCGCACCAAGAGTACCCGGGGTGACGTTGAAGTCGGGACGGGCGGGGCTACCCAAGGCAGATCCACTGACATCGCGAGAATCCGGTACAGACTTTCGAGCTCGTCCAAACCAGTGCGGGAAGCCGTGTCGCAAGCTGAATCCGCCCGGTGGCAACCGCTCTTCATCCGTCGCACTTACGGTATCCGTGTCTGCGGAGCCAGTCGTATAGGTATACGTGGTAAGTGGCGTGAGTAACGGGTGAAAGACATCGGTGGAAAAGGTCACGAGAGGGGGTATAGCAGGATAGCTTGGTGGGAAGGATATTTGGAAGCGTAAGACTGCAGGCGCATATGGTCCTGTCCAACGTGAATAAGGCCGGTCTCAAATAGGCAAGAAACACAACACGGTCGCTTAGCCCTATGGAGCACCCTACCTTTTCGCACGAAGATCACACCGACCCACAGCGACGGATCGCCGGGCGTGATGCTCAGGAAAACGCCATCAAGCTGTGCATAGCGCAGGCGGGAGCTGTGCACAGTTAGGGAGCGCTACCAGGTTGTGTGCCGCGACCTACAACTCGACGAGCAGATGTTGCTTCCGAAACGACGGGAGAGCCGATGCAGAGCCGGACAACGGCATCTTCTGAACAACGGTGATGGTTGTAAGGAGTTCGGGATGCCTCGAAGCACCATGGCGGATGCGCGTTTGGCGCTAGCGCTAGCCGATCTACGCGATCACCTGGTTCCCCTAACGCTCCTGCTCATTTGCGATTCGTTGCATGTGCGACACCACCAACAACAACACTCGAACTTGTTGCCGGCACTGCAGAGGAGATGCGCGCAGGGCTCAACTAGGGCGACCTTGGGCGACCCGACGACGTGGCAAGCTCGCAGTGGTGATGATGAAATCGAAGAGGTCATTTCAACCTGTTGGTTGGACAGGGCAGCCGCCTTCAACATTGGAATCCTCACCACCCTCTACCGAACAACTGCTGCGGGAGCATTGCAAGTACCGGTCTTGTGTTCCCGCCGGTGCCGTCGGCCTCCCGCCTGATCCTCGCCCTTTACCGCTGCGAGATTGTTTATTCGGGACGTGGAGGAATGCAGCATTGGAGAGTGAGGAGGCCGAGCAGCTGTATCGGGAAGCTTGCATCGGACCGGTCGAGTGCACAAGGCCGGACTCAAGTCAGATGTGACCGAGGGCGTAATGACTGCATGCACCGTTGGCAACGACGAGTCACGGCGCCCTTGTCCATTAACGTTGCCAGACACTTGGATTCGGGGCATGAAGCTACCGGTGCCGCTTTGTGACTGCCGCCGTCCGGTGTCGTCTATTGCCTGGAGGCGGCTGTGCCTCATTGTGCTGACCAGCTGTCGTGCAACGTCGAAACGAACATGCGCTGGCTCCAGTCAGCGCATCAAGGGTAGCCTTACGCGACGGTATCACAATAGCCGCCAAGAAGGCAAAGGAAGGACCTCAGACGCCTGCTGCCCAAATGGAGGCGCCATGGTCTGCAAAATGATCGGACAGGAGGCATTCCGATCGACCCATGGCAGCGGTTTCAAGGCTGTCTGCACTCTTGTACACTTCCTTCCGACAAGCGCGTGAACCACCCCAACCCTTTAAAACCTCTGGAACCCAAGCACACGTCTGCTGTGCCGCTGGCATGCCTTCGTCACCGCATGATGAGGTATACAAGTGGCTAGGAAGAAAACAGCATGGTGTCATGTTCGGAGGATTCCATGGGAGCAATCAGAGGGCCAGGGGGGCATAATTCCACACAGGCTAAAAAAGGCGGTGGCTGTCTCAGACGCTTCCATCTGCTAAACCCTGTCCTCGCGTGGAAATCTGCAGGCCAGCCTTAGATATCCACACCGCCATGACCGCTTAGGCCACGGTCCACTTTGGCTGGGACGAAACAGCCGTTATGCTTTGACAGGCTATACTTTTTGCTGGCTTTTGCCATGGCCAACAAGCAAAGGATGGGTTATAGTGGTGCTGCGACAGATGGATTGGCAACACGCGACGGAAGCGTGTCCGGTCCCACAGGGTAGGTGGCAGGCTGGATGGGGCGGTCTGGGATGGGCAGCAGTACAGAGGCGCCGGCCGGTACATGGACCGCAGGTAGGCGCATTGAGGGTCAGCTGATGGTGGGGGATTCCAAGGTTTGGAGTTATGATGTCTCGATGACTGATTGAGATTGCAATCACGATGCGCGACCGGCAATGACAGATGCAAGCACCAAGCCACGTCCTGCGACCCGGTTGGGCCGAGAGGGCGGTCGTGGGAGGCTTCGAAATCACGCTGACCGGACAGGGGTGGGTCGAGATGATACCTGGGGCAGCAAATGAAATGGGCGCACGCAAGGTGCCAGGACGCGATCTGATGGATACGAAACGCGCTGCGTCGTCGAGCTTCGGCCATTCAAGCGGCGCGACTCGTGCCTTTGTGGCGCTGACGACAACCTGGATCGTCGTGTATCGCAACAAAGCGACGACGCAGGTTTGATGCGCATCGCCCGCATGACCGGTTGGCGCGCAGTGACTGCATTCATTGACCCCCCCGGCCGTAGGGCCATACACCGCCATTTTATTAGGAGCAGCAGCAGCAGGACGATGGAGTGATATGGTGCAGATGATGGCCATGATGCCACGGCGGACGCTCATCATCATCATTGACAGCAAAGGGCCCATGCCCACAACGCTCAAGCCCAGTGGATTCATGGGCGTGGATTCATGGTCTGTGAGCGGGCTTCTCGAAATTCTTCGGCGACTTTGCTGACTCGCCAGCTGTCAAAAGTTTGGCCGCGCCGCCGTGTGTTCTGGTGCCCCTGAGCGTCGTCGCATGGAAAATTAGCAGCGCCTCGTGTGCCTAGGCGGAAGGCCGTCCTATTTGTCGGCCGGGGCATCGGACGCGGCGCCGGGGTGGCCGTCCTATCCACATGCGGAATGTGAACGGGCAGCTGCGGCCGGCATGTCGTTCACATCGCGACAGGGGAGCCCCTGCATCAGCCTGACTCAGGCTGCTAGTGCCTGTGGCATTCGGTAGAAGCATGCGGGCACACTAGCGCCGAGATTTTGGGTCCCGGGGAGTCGGGTGGCCCAGGTGCGCTGATGATCCTGTTCCTCTTACGAGCCACGTCCAACGCTCTTGCAACTCCTCCCTGGCCCGCCGTAGCTCGCTTCTTTCTAGCTCGTCCAATGTCGTGGATTCCGCCCAACCCGAACCTCCTTGCACGAGAGAGATGCAGAAGCTTCCCCAGCCCAGCCCTGGCCCACCCTGCCCTTCAGGGGTCGTCTTCGCTTTCGCATGCTTGCACACTCTGTCCCACGCCCATCCGGTGACATGGAGGCACAAACAAACGAGCTAGGTGCTGTGCAGTCCATAGTCCAACTGCCAGCACCGCGCTGCACCTGCCGGTCGCTTATCGACCCAGTGTGGCCTGTTTCGTTGCAACTATGCCATCACGGATCCGCTACTCATTTTACATTTGCTGGTCCCTCCGCTGTCCCTATCCGCCCACACTACGTATCCATACCCACTGCCATCACCGCTTGTTCTCCGTTTCTTCCCCGCCGCTACCATCCTTGTTCACGCTCAGCGGGCTATCCGTTTTCAGGACGCCACTGAAATCTTGCTCCTCCTTATATACCCTGTGACGCTCGCGTCCTTTACACACTGACTCTGCCCTCTGAACCCTGGAGGTACTAATCTGTCGCAAACTCGCACATGTCTTATTTGTCCCGACCAACCCTCACTTGACATTCCACTTGCCGTCTTCCACCCTACTACCACCCAACAACACCCACCCGTTTCTACCTAGGACAACAATAGAACCACGTCGACATTCACACACATCCATCAGCACACAACAATGGCTCGATATGGCGTGCCAACTACCGTTGGCAGCGATAGAACGCCTTTCCCAACCCGACAAATGGCTGTACTTGGTGAGCCTCATTGCATCTACCCAGGTGTCGCCGTCTGAGGTACTAACAAGCGTCAATCAGCTCTTTGCCGGATATGCGAACCCATTGCCTTCATGTCGATATTCCCCTACGCCTACTTCATGGTCGAATCCTTCATGAGCGGTCACAGCACCGCCCAGATCTCCATGTACACGGGCATGGTTACATCCTCGTTCGCCTTCATGGAGTGCATCAGCGGCATTTTCTGGGGCCGGCTCAGTGACCGGGTCGGACGGAAGAAGGTACTCCTTGGTGGCCTCTTTGGCACTGGACTGAGTATGCTTCTTTTTGGTCTCTCCACGAGCCTGCCAATGGCATTGATTGCGCGGGCTCTCGGAGGTTTGCTCAACGGGTGAGGTCATAGTGTGGTTTAGCGTCAGAGCCTCGCTAACCGAATATGCAGGAACATCAGCGTACTCCAAACGACAGTCGCAGAGTTGATCACGGATGAGCGACACCAACGTGAGTTTGACCTAACTTTAATTACGCCGCCGATCACGACTGACTTTTGCATAGCGCGCGCTTATTCCATCATGCCCTTCGTATGGTGCCTTGGGTAGGCTACTCCTGAGCACATCCATTTGTCCACGGCTGACCGCTTTTTTGTAGCACCATCATCGGCGGAGCGCTTGGCGGCCTGCTTGCTCGTCCTGCCGACGTAATGCCCTTTTTCAAGGCCACCATTTTCGACACGTACCCATTTCTTTTGCCAAACCTTGTTTGCACCGGTTTTGTTGTTCTCGGGCTCACTGTCGGCATCTTGTTTTTAGAAGAGACGCACGAGGATCGTAAATACGACCAGGATCGGGGACGCGAGGCGGGGCAATGGCTGCTTCGTAAAGTTTGGAACCGAGACGCAAAGACAACGTTTGACGACAAGGATGCCTCTCTGGACGAAATGAGCTCCATGCTCCACCATCACGACCACAATGCGCAGGCATACAGTAGCACCGACAGCTCGCCGACTTTGTGCAGCACGCGCACCTCCATTTCTGAATTGCCCGAATTCTCTCTCGACAAGGAACTCGCTCCAGCACCGACAATCCGTCAGGCCTTCTCCAAGCAAGTATGCATGAACGTTTTGTGCTATGGCATTCTTGCTTTTCACACCATTTCCCTTGAACAGCTCCTGCCGATCCTCATGTCCAAGAAGGTACCCTCTGGAGACAACCAGCATCTTCCTTTCCACTTCGAGGGCGGATTCGGGTGGTCAACCCAGACAACCGGGGCTTTCCTTGCCGCGCAGGGCTTCCTTCAAATGTTTGCTCAGGTTATCGTCTTTCCTTGGCTCAGCAAGAAGCTCGGTAGCCTCCGCACCTTCTGGATTACTCTTTCCTGCTACCCTATCCTTTACCTGCTCGCTCCGTACCTGGCCATCTTGCCCGAGAGTCTTCGCATTCCCGGGCTCACCGTCTTGCTCATCGCCAAGGTTACGTTCCAATCGCTGTCGTACCCTTCTCTGGCCATCATTCTGGCCAACTCGTCTCCATCCAAGAAGGTGCTCGGCACTCTGAATGGTGTTGCCATGTCGTCTGCGAGCATCGCCCGTGGCTTTGGACCCACCGTTTCTGGTGCCGTTGACAGCTTGGGCACCTCGTTGCACATGTCGGGTCTTGCATGGTGGACCATTGCCGCCGTGGCATTCCTAGGATGGCTTCCTGGATTTGCTCTGCAGGAGGGCAACAAGCGAACTAACTTCGCTGCACAAGATGATGAGGAGGCCTTATTGGACACCGATTCGGATGCCGAGTCCATTATCACGCTTACACCAGAAGAGACAGTAGAGACGGTCCTTTCAAAATAGACGGAAACTTTCACGACAAAAAAACTTTACGGCGCATTCGCTTCCCCGGATCCCGCACCCGCGATGGGCTCGATGTCCACGCGCTGGTAGCGACGCTTTTCTCCGACGCTTTTCTTTCGCATTCACTTTTTGGATAATAGACATTTATTGGTGGGATGGATGGCATTCCATTTTTCTTTACCCGGCGCATCATTATGGGAGCGACTTAGCGACATGACTTATTGGGCGGCATTTTGGATCAACATTATTAGATGGGACAGCTCGATTGTATTGGACACCAGCAATGGTCTTCCTCGAGCAGGCGTTTGTTTCAAGAACAGAATACCCCAGTAGTTACTATCTTCCCTGTTACATTGTATGTTAGAATAGCTTGCTCAGGCAATTGACGACTATGATGATTCTCAAACACGAGGCTTTCTTTTGACGTGTGCATATGCGCGAGGTGTTAGCTGACAGGTCGGACCCAAAGAGGGCCCTTTAGCGGTGAGTCTTAAGCTGCCGGATGGCAGAGTCAAGAGGCATTGGGCGGGGTTCTACCAAACGTGGCTAATGGTTAGACGCATTAGCAATGTGGTCCCTTTGATGTTACAGATGCTTCCTTTTTGCTTCCACACGTGCTTCAATCGGTGTGCTTTATGCGCATGGCAATGGCCAGGGTCCCGAGTCAGTGACCGACACGGTCAGACTGAAATGCTGGCATACGGCATACGGCACCTTGTATGATTCAAGGCAGCATCAAGTCGACGCTCGCGTGCACATTTGCGGTGAAACAGATGGGCTTTGGATCCTACAGTGGGGATCCTGCGGCGAGACAGGGCGGTGGCTGCTTACCGAGGCTGACGAGGATCGAGTAGCTTCGTGGTGGCGGCGTTTAGGATCCGACGAGTGCCGCTCCCGCAGTTGGGTAGGAAATATTCATCGAGACTTGATACGGGAAGAGATGGGCAATTCCAAAGGGACAATGTGGCTGGTGAATGCACCCCATGGCGAAGTAGATGCACACCCACATGGCGAGCATGACGTGCAGCAGCAGCAACAGCGGCAGCAGCACCCACACTTGGCCCGCGCAGCCAGCCTATCTACCGCTGTAGAGATAAGGGCCATGGGCGGGCTGCTAGCCATCCACGAGCGACAAACGGATGCCGATTACTGCTTGGGACAATGGCAACTGCACGCCACAGCAGAACATCTTGGTTGCGCAATTGCAATCGCAATCAAAATCATAATCGCAATCGCAATCGCATCCCACATCGACATCTCCGTCGCCCGTTGTGGTCGCTGACGCCTTAAGCTGAGGTGCGGGGGACGAAAGCTTGCCCGCCCCGTCCATCTTGAGCTCGCTCGGAAATACGACGCCAGACCCGCGAGAGCTCGACTAGGCCCGAACCCTGAGGTTTCTTGCCATGCGCCCTGATGAGCGGCCTCAAGCGCTCTTTGGAGGAGTCCTCTCATGACGGGGATAAACCCTCGCCCTCGGACTCCTCTGTATCGACAGTAAAGCCTGCATCGCCTGTCGCGCCCTCGTCGTCGAGCTCATTCCGCAATGTGAGCGCCTGCAACCGCTGCAGGCTCCGCAAGAACAGATGCGACCAGCGCCTGCCTTCGTGCGCCTCATGCGACAAGGCTGGCGTCAAGTGCGTGGGCTACGACCCCATCACCAAGCGTGAGATTCCGCGCAGGTATGCCATCTGCAAGCTTGGACGGGAGGACGAGGAGCTATCTGAAGTCGCCTCGGCTGAATACTGACGAGTGCGACAGCTACGTCTACTACCTCGAAACCCGCGTCGCATACCTCGAGACGTTGCTACAAGAGAACGCCATTGACTTCCAAGAGGCCGAGGATTTCAATCCAGCCTTTGCATCCAACGGCTCCAGTACCCCGAGACCCATCACTGCCGCACCGCCACCGCGCAATGGCACCACCAAGCCCACGCCCGCCCAGGCCAAGGAGGAGAGCGAAAAGTACGATCGCGAGAAACTTACCAAGTTGGTGTCAAACATCGGAATGGTCTCGGTGCAAGGCGCCAGTGACCCGAGATACCTAGGCTCAACGTCGGGCATATCCTTTGCAAGAGTCGTCTTTGCTGCCGTCAAGAGCTCGGTATCAGGCTCCTCCTCTGAGCGCGGAAGCAATCGGGGAGGCAAGACCACAAGCAATGTCGTGGACAGCGGCACCTCGATGCGCGACTCGTTCTTTGGACTGCAGACCAAGCCCACCATACGACAGGCGCCTTTCCCAGACCGAGAGCTCGGCTCACGTCTTGCTGAACTGTACTTTGAGCACGCGAACCCACAAATACCTATCCTGCATCGGGGCGAGTTCATGGAAATGTTCGAGCGCGTGTACGCTTCCGGAGAACGGCACCGCACCTCACGAGAATCCTATATGCTCAACATCGTCTTTGCTATAGGCTCTGGCATCATCTTGGGCAGTTCCGACTCGGAGGCATCCCCGACGTCGGACCATGGCCGCTCACCAAACAAATCGCGTTCATCACCACCGAGCAGCAAGAAGCGGCGACTTGCAGGCCACCAGCATCAACCCGAAGAGTACCACGCATCTGCCATTGTGCACCTGGAAAACTTTCTGGGTTCCTCCCCTGCTGCGGACCGGCCCGACGGCTTCGGCGGTGGGCTTGAGGAACTGCAGGCTGTGTTACTGCTCGCTGGCTTTGCGCTACTAAGACCCGTGGCGCCAGGTCTGTGGTACATTGTCGGCGTCGCTGTCCGTCTCGGAGTGGATCTAGGGTTGCATTACGAGGATGGTGTGGGTATCGACGGTGCGGGTGCGGAAGACCAGCCTGCTGGGAACCCTGCATTCAAGACCGAAGGTAACGGCAATACAGCGGCTGCCAGCAGCACCCATCCTTCGAAAATAGATGCAAAAGAAAGAGGCCGCAGACAATGGGTTAGAGACCTCCGAAGACGATTGTGGTGGTGCGTCTACTCGTTGGACAGGCTTGTGAGCACATGTGTCGGCCGACCATTTGTAAGTACACTCTTCTGATTGTTGGCTTAACGTACTTTTCGTATTGTAGCACCCCTATGCAGGCTCTAACCCCATCCCACAATTCCGTTGCGGGACCTGTTGGTTGGGACGTAATGACGTACAAAACCCAGTGGGGATTTGTTTCCAGTCCCTTCACCGCAGAAAGAGCGTGCAGAAGTCTTTTCGAATGCTAACAGCCACGTAGGGCATCACGGATCAGATCGTGACCACAGAGTTCCCTTCGTTACTCGATGACCGCTTCATCACCAAGGAGGGTTTCCTAGACCCACCAATACACCAACAAAAGCCAACATACAAGATTGTAGCTCATCACTATTTCCGGCTGAGACTACTGCAGTCTGAAATCCTGCAAGTCCTACAACACCGACAGGCACAGCAGGCAAGAGCTAGTGGTGCGAACCAAGGCAATGAATTTATGCATACCAAGCTGCCTTCGCCCTTCCTTACCAATTTTGAGTCGTTCCGCGCCTGGCGCGTTGACATTGACAGGCGGTTGCTGGAATGGAAGGATTCTGCGCCAACGCAGCTTGACGCTGGCGTGCAGTTTTCTCCACTGTTTCTCGAACTTAATTACTGGCAAGCGCTGATCATGCTGTACCGGCAGAGCCTGGTAGTTCCATCTGGACTGCAAGATGAGCTCGGAAATACCGGTTCAGACATGGGCAGTCCCTCTATGAGCAATCTTGAGGAGCGAGATGATGAGGACTTGGTCTTTCTCAAAGTAGCTGAGGCTGGTCAGAAGGTTTTGAAGCTCTATCGCCAGCTGCATCGTGTGCACTTGGTAAACTACACCTTCCTGGCGACTCATCACCTTTTCATGGCCGGTAAGTCTGCACATCCCTAGTATTGGCGGCATCCTGACATATTTCAGGCATATCCTTCCTATATGCGGTGTGGCACAGCGTTCACGTCCGCAGTTTATTGGTACGTCAGAATTATCCGGCTGTGTAACACGAAACGCGTGTTGTTGTGGCCATCCTTACTGACTACTGCAGTCTCTGGACGATGTCGACTTTACCGTCCTTGCCGCGACATCCGTGTTGGGTGATCTGATTGATAAATGCCCGCCTGCAGAGGCATGTCGGGACGCATTCGATCGGATGAGCAAAGCGACTATCCAGATGTGCATGTCAACAACCGGCTTCGGGCCCCAGGCCATGCGCTCCCTTCCACAGACGCAGCAATATCAGTCCCAAACCTCGCCCACCACAGCATATACGGCAGACGCAGATGCACGGTCGGATACCGAAATGCAAGGCTACGGCCCGAGGAGCACGTCGGGCTTCTTCGGCCAGCAGCAACAACAGCAACAGCAACGGCGACCAGTCCCCCGCTTCGACATGAATCTTAAGGATCTCTTCTCAGATGATGAGACGGATAAGCGATCCTTTAGCCGTGTCAGCAACCAAGTCAACGCCATGAGGCCGCCACCAGCACCGATGAAGCCCGACCCGCAAATGCAGCAGCCTTTTACAGCAGATCTGAAGATATCCCCACAATTCCGTTCCCACCAACAGCAGCAGCAGCAGCAACAATCTAACTTCTTTGCGGCAAGTCCTGAGATGACTAGCCCAAACCAGCAACAAAACGCGTTTACAACTACGCCTCCAGCTAATCCTCCCATGGCCTCTCCATACCAGATATCAAATCAACTGCCGTACAACGCTTTTGCGCAGAACATCAACTCGACCTATCCCGATCTGGGCTTCTCCGATCTAGACTTCCTAGACAGCTTCCCCGTGCAAGGCGGCGGAGGCAGCGGAAGCGAGTCCAGCAGTGGCGGCATGCAGGACGTCGGGATAGGATTTGGCATGGGTTTCGGTGATGGGACGCATGACTGGAGCGATGGCAATGGCCTGGATCTCTTCGACGGGTTTTTCTTCGGTGAGTTTTTTTCTCTACATATATATACCCTGTGTGATATCAGGACTTGCTAATACGGAAACAAAGGTCCTGGGGGTACTGGAGGTACTGGCATGTGAGCATGCGTATACCACCATGGGCATCGACATGAAATGCAGTAGCAAACCTGTCTTGGCGACTACTCGAATACGGCGGGGAATACGCCGTCGGCTCTCGTCCTTTGAAGTGACTCGATTCCATAGAGTAAAAAAATTACTTAGGCTGCAAGCTGCTGCTAGGAGTCTCCCTTGCGGCGTAGTCGGTTGCGAGCGTGGGGGTGGCATATGAAATGGGGCTCAGAGGCAATAGTGAGGCGGAAAGCGGCGGACTCCGATGGGAGGTGGATCCCGATACCCATACCCTTTTCGTGACCACTTGCTCGCCTGCTCGCTGGATACATGTTGAAAGAGGCTGTATGATGAGACGATGGGCAAACCCCCCCCAGATAAAAAAATGGATAGCAGCGACCTGGATGATAGTCGCTTGTTAAAACGAGAGAATGTGGTGCATAGTGCACATGGTCTTTATTTCCCTTTACCATCAAGATGGCGAGAGAGAAGGAGAGACATTCCTGCGCTTCTCTACACTTGATTGCTTCATTAATCAAGAACCATCGTGTCCCGCAAAAGCCCCCCTTCGCCATTTCTTTCCTAGCATTCTTCTACTTCCAAGCCCCTAAGAGGATACTAACATCCAAGGACGTCGCTCTACTTTGTTTTCTCTCCTTTTACCCATATTTCCTTACCTCATACTCTCTTTCTCTGTTCCTCTTTCCTCTTTCTGCCACGGTATTATGATATGGCGATAGAGTACCTCACGTCATCTACAAGTCCGAATCGACAACCATCAAGTCCAGCTCATCTCATTCCAGCTCATGCTCATGCTCATGCTCATGCTCATGCTCATGCTCATTCTCATCCAACATCTCACCAGATACATCACCAAGCTCCTTTCTGGCTCATACTTCCACTTCCCCCTCACCCTTCGATCTCCATCGACCCTTTACCACCCACTCATCCATCAACTTCAACTTCATCAGCAGTACTATCAATAGTCCTACCAACAATCCTACCAGCACCACTCGTCACACCTTCCAAATCACCACCCAAAAGGAAAACAAAATACAACTCCTACACGCCCCAGCGGGATACTCGTTCACCATGTGTTTCTACATGGTGGTACACTACGGACCGAACCCCTTCTCACCTCGGCGGCTATTCGCACGCACGACGAATGCGCGACATGATGCATCAGAATGGCGGGTTGAGCGTGTCAGTTTCAATAATCTGTGCAAACTGTGGCATCTTAGGAGTAAAAGTCTAGAGGATCTCAACAAGGAAAAGTGTGAAGATTTTCCAATAGACTACCAAGTCAAAACAAGTCTGTTAAAGCACTTTTAATGGTAGACTCAAGGATGGAATGAACTTTTTGAATTCCTTCTTCAGCTGACATGCAGAAGACTTGTCAAAGCTAACCAAAGCATGTGGCTCGGCCTGCCCTCCATCCTCTTTCAAGAAGCGGGCGACCACTAGTCATAATCTTCATGGTATCGTTTTGAAGCTAACCGTTACTCCACCCAATGAATCAAAGCCCGACAGCTTAGTTCATCTGCCTGATGAGCTGGTTGATGAACTCCTCACGGTTACCAAGGTCACCACCCTCGATGAAGTGCTTGAACTTGCGGGTACGGAAACCACCGTTGGGCGAAGAGAGCTTGAAGGGCCAGAGGAAGTTGGAGACGGCCTTGAAGTTGGGGCCGACGGTGTAGATCTCGTGGATGATGTCCTCAATGCAGGTGATGCCGAACTTGCCGAGGTTCTCCTCGATCATGGCGTTGTCGGTGATGGGCAGACGCTGCTTGTTGACCTTTCCGTAACCGCGCTTGTAGACAAGCTCGCGAACGGTCTTCAAGTTGGGGTATCCGTAGGCAACGAAAGGCTCGACGATCTTCAGCATCTCGCTGGTGGCCTTGGTGAGCTTGACGAAGACACCGTTGTTGATCTGGAGGAGACGGAGGAGCTGGAGGGTCTTGCGCTTCTTGGGGTCGATCTTGTTGATACTACGAGTGATTAGCGTGCGAATTGCAATGCTGCGAGAATTTTGCATACCCCTTGATACGGGTAACGAAGACGAGCTTGGGCTCAGCAGGGACGTAGAGAGAGTTGTCGCGCTTTGCGGCCCTCTTGGCCTCAATAACATCACGCTCGGCCTTCATGTACTCCTGGGTGTACTTGGCGGCGCGCTCCTTGATGACCTCGCGCTTTTGCTTGTTGGCCTAAGGAAGTCTTAGCCAACTGTGATACTCCTATCTGCTTGCGCAGGTTGCGGGAGACTGTTATACCTCACGCTTCTTCTTCAGGTCCGCGGCCTGGGAGTCGGTCGTCTTCTGGTGGGCCTTTTGCTTCTTGAGCACCGACTCGGGGACGGCGATGTCATTTTGGGTGGGGACGCTGGATGATATATTAGAATTATTTCAATCTTTCGAGGGCGTTGAACTCACGATGAGCGGGCCATTTTGCTGATAGTTAGTAGCTGGCTTTGTTGTTGTCGGGAAGCTGGAGAGAGAAAGTTCGGTAGAGAAACTCGAAATTCATGTGCGGACGCTAGTGGGTACGCCAAGCCGACGGTCAGCGCTAATGCCCCGCTCGATTGGTCCACTCGTCGCAGCTGTCGACATTTTCCTGAGAGCTACCAACTTGCGACAATTGCTGCAAGTTTGCAAATTCCAGCCTCTACGTATTCCCATACCCTGTAATGGCTCGAGGAGGAGGTCGCGTAAGTCCTCGCGTCATGCGCCGCGCGGATCATTTGACTAATGCTACCTAGGGCGGCGGTCGCAAAGCATTCCGCGGCAAGAAGGGTGGTCGCGGCGGCGGCGGCGGTGGTGGAGGACGCGATACTCGCAGTGAGCCATGGTCCACCATTGAGCGCAAGAATGAGCTCTTCGAGAGCTACTATCGCATGGGGGGTTTCTTGGACGAGGCCGAGTTCGAGGACATGTGGAAGGCTCTCCAGGCCGACTTGCCTAACAGCTTCCGCTTCACTGGCACCAAATCCGATGCTCTCGCCGTGCGCGAGATCTTCAAGCAGCGATACATTCCCGCAATTGCATCCAAGCACTTTGAGGGCAAGCCTGTCTCGCCCCCAGAAGCAGTCCAGGCCTTCCCCGACGAGCTCGTATGGCACATGAAGACGCACAAAAAGGTCATTCGACGACATGCGCCTTTCGCCGATTTCCAAAAGTTCCTCGTCGCCGAAGCCGCCTCTGGAAACATCAGCAGACAGGAGGTTGTCAGTATGATCCCGCCTCACTTCCTCGATGTGAAGCCGGGCATGGTAGTCCTCGACATGTGCGCAGCCCCCGGAAGCAAGTCGGCCCAGCTGGCTGAGATGATTCACGGTGACGAGGAGGAGCGTGTGCAGCGGGTAGCCAACGGCGAGACTGTCGACCTTGGCGCAGGTGGTGACTACAGTGACGACGGACGCTCAACCGGTCTGCTTATTGCAAATGATTCCGACTACAAGCGCGCTGGTATGCTGGTCCACCAGGTCAAGCGACTCAACTTCCCCAACCTCATCGTCACTCAACACGACGCCTCGATATTCCCTTCGATCGAAATACCCAGCGACGGCGGCAAGAAGCAGTACCTCAAGTACGACAGGATATTGGCTGATGTGCCATGCTCTGGTGACGGAACTGCCCGCAAGAACCCCAATGTGTGGCAGAAGTGGACACCAAAGGACGGACTTGGTCTGCACGGTCTTCAGTTGCGCATTCTGTTCAGAGGTCTGCAGATGCTGAAGAAGGGTGGCCGCATGGTCTACTCTACCTGCAGTATGAACCCTGTGGAGAATGAGGCGGTCGTCGCAGCAGCCATCGAGGCTTGCGGCGGTAACTCCAAAGTCCAGCTCGTCGACTGCTCGAGCCACCTGCCAAACCTCAAGCGTAAGCCGGGTCTTAACACATGGAAGGTTCTTGATACATCATCCGTCACTGCAGGAGGAGAGAAGACTGCTCACATGTTCACCAACTGGGAGGCTTACCAGAAAGCGAAGGCCAAGTATGAGGTTGAAGAGCCTGAACGTCAGTTCTCTACCAAGATTACCCCCGGCT
Source organism: Stemphylium beticola (assembly GCA_029100535.1). Taxonomy (NCBI): domain Eukaryota; kingdom Fungi; phylum Ascomycota; class Dothideomycetes; order Pleosporales; family Pleosporaceae; genus Stemphylium; species Stemphylium beticola. The sequence goes on along the minus strand of JARBXR010000157.1, from coordinate 30,004 downwards.
GCTTCCCGCCTATTCCTAAGTCTGAAGAAGAGCGCATCCCACTTGAACGCTGCATACGTGTCTACCCACACTTGCAGGACACTGGTGGCTTCTTCATCGCTATTATCGAGAAGCTCGACGATATCAAGATTGCACAGGTTCAGAACCCTGAAAACGCCGCCAAGGCACAGAGAGCGCAGACGCAGGCTGAAACGACCACCGACTCATCGATCCCAACACCTGCTGAGAATGTCATCGAGGCGGACGCTACCAAGGGAGAGACTGCAGACGGAGCCTCTGATGCCGCAGCCCCTCTCAAGCGTAAGCTAGAAGAGTCTGGCGACGATGAGGCTTTGAAGAAAGCCAAGACTGAGGATGCTGCTACCGAGAATGGAACACCAGCCTCGGATGCCAAGGCCACAATAAACGGCTCAGGCACTCCATCCGCTGTCTCCAAGCTCAAGCCTGAGAACCAAAACCAAGCCAAGGAGTATTTCGAATACCTTGCTTCTGATGATGCAACTATCGCCTCCATTATGGACTTCTTCGGCATCGATGACCGTTTCCCGCGCGATCGCTTCATGGTGAAGAACAAGGAGGGTCTTTCCCTCAACAAGATTTACTACACGTCGGCTTTTGCAAGGACGATCATCTCGCAGAACAAGGACCGTGGCATGAAATTTATACATTGCGGTGTAGTCATGTTCGTTGCACACAAGATCAAGGAAATGGACCGTACGCAGGCGCCATGGCGGCTGCAGAACGAGGGTATCCGTATCCTCGAGCCCTGGGCAAAGAAGCGCATAGTCAAGTTGGAGAGCAAGGAGACTCTGCACCAGCTCATCAGGGAAATGTTCCCCAAGCTGCCCAAAGAAGGCGATACCGGCCTCGGTGAAGTTGGCGACCAGCTCCAAAAGATGGATGTCGGGTGTTGTTTCGTCCGGGTTGAGAAGGATGAGGAACAGGGCATTCCATTCCGCATGGTTCTCCCTCTCTGGAGGCATCCCGGCAGTGCCAATCTCATGGTCGACAAGGACGACCGCAAGGCCATGTTGCTGAGGTTGTTCAACGAAAAGGACACGGAGATTATCAACCACGTCGCCGACAAGGCCAAGGCAGAGAAAGAAGCCAAGGAGGCTGAAGAGGCAGGAGAGGGGGACGTCAGCGATGGCGAACAGGCCACCGAGGCTATGGTTGCGGCAGAAGAAGAAGGCGACATGAAGGTCGATGCGCCAGAGGGTGAAGACGTCAAGATGGGTGACGATGCTTAGGCTTTTTCTGTCCCTGCGTTGCTCAAAAGTCACGCTTAGACACTGCTTTCTCGATCCCATGATCTTATCTCGTCTGCATTTGGGTTGGCGTTTTTAGTCTTGTTTTCCACGAAGATCCAGCTTCTCATTCTCTAAAGATATATTCATGCATGAATGATATTATGGAATTATGTACTCGATCTCAGATTACCTGGTGACCGTGATATCGTCAGCTATTAAGATACTGGAGACTAGAGTGTCGTGTGCGTGCAGAGTGACGACTCACAGTATCAGTCCAGACTTCGATGATAAGGCTTCTTCTGTATCTCTTATACGGCACCTTTTTCGTAAGCGTTGCCCCCCTGCTAATAAATTCACGATTGCTGTATGATACCAAGTGTCAATACATAAGCCATCATTCTCAGCGCGAAGGCCGCTAGTGCCCCAAACACGTGAGCTGGCGTCTAACAATCTGATCCGGGATGAACGGCTTCTTCAACCCAAACACTTCCCATGCTGCCATCATTCGCGATCCCGGGCCTCGCCAGCGCTGCCATCCTGCCATTATTGTATAGTCTATGAATCGTTGTCACCCTTCTAGGTGCGCGCGCTAGACGGTTGGTCGCGCATAAGTCAGAGCTTCCCCTATCTGCAAAACGAGTAGCTCACACGCCTGAGAACGCTGCTCGTCCCGCAGAAAGATTAGCTACTCTCTATTATGAATAAAGCTGTGGGAATAACCACGCACAGAACTGTGTACCGCTGTTGGTACGGTACCGTTGTTGGTACGGACTGGGCTGGGCAACGTCCGTGGGGATCCGACAACCTATATAGTAGAGATAGCTTCGAAGAGAATGAGACATCGATTACCTAAAACAGAATGCATTTATAGTACAGTTGTTTCCTTTCACTAGTGAGCCTTCCAACAAAAGCCCTCAATACGTCCATTTCTTAGACGCCAACTGCATTTCTTTACGTCCCCTCGAATCCTAAAGCGCTGACCACCGTCTTTTTTCCGCCTTCCCGTCTGACTCAAGAAAACGCACGCTCTTTCAACGCATTGCAAAATCACAGGATGGCATCCTTGTATGTTCCACCTGAATACAACATAAAAACGCAGCACAATGGCACCGAACATCTTGCCATTAACAACACGATTCTTCGCCGTTCCTTGACACGACTAGCATTACACACAACGGCAAAGTTTTATTCGCGAGATGGTCTTTGTATCCCAATCTCAAAATACAAGATTGTTAAGACAGGGCGTCGGATCCACCTAAGTGAAGGTGCAACAATGCAATATTTGTCTGAAGAAACTGCTATTCCTGTCCCGAAGGTCTACTGTTCCTTTCTGCACAAAAAAACAGAGCTTACATCGTCATGGAAAGGATACGGGGCAAGGAACTACCAAAAGCCTGGAAAAGCTTGTCCGAAGAAGCACTTGAGGGTATTTTCGTGCAGTTGAGAGGGATCATCCAAGAGCTACGCTCCTTGAAACCTCCTTCAGGCACAGGTGTGGAAAGCTGCGTTGGAGGCTCATTATACGACTCTCACCTACCTCGTGGAAATCCACGTTTTGACCCGTTCAAGAAATTTCAAGGCTTTCATTTGTGGCTCAGAGAAGACTTGACACTCGAAGATCTCAAAGATCGGGAAAAGGACCAGGATTGGCATGACCTCCAAGATATGATCAATCAACAGGATGGGCCGTGGCCTCCACCAAAATTTACACACGGCGATCTGAATCCATTCAATATTCTTGTACGCAAGGGCAAGGTGGTTGGAATCATAGACTAGGAGTTTTCGGGGTGGTATCCACATTATTGGGAATACAAGGCCTGGTTTGGCAGCGTCACAAGGACGGAATGGCAGGGCAAAATTGTTAAGATTCTCGATCGACCACACCCTGAAGAATACAAGATGGAAGAAATTCGCAACAAATGGTGGGGCGAATGATCTTCGCAGACATCCTGGAGGATATTCGCATACTATCTTGCGAACGGCTCAATTTTGTGCCGATCTAGCTCGGCGAGGAACTAGAGTAAGAAAGGTCGTGCGCGTAAAAGTATGGGTTGGGGCTGACACAAAAAATAGTAGCCACAACCAAGGTCGAAATGGGAAACCATAGTTCACGGGAAGCTTTTGACTTGCAGGTAAGAAAGTCCCTCAGCGCTATAATAAAAGCACAATCAACGCAGCATACACCACCTCACCAGACACGCATAGAGAAACATCACAAATCAAAATGCCTTCCAACACTTCCAACACTTCCACGTGCTACGACACCCTCAACATCACCCCTCGCGCGGACCGCGAACAAATCCGCTAAGCATACAAGAACCTCGCTGTCCTCATCCACCCCGACAAAGTCGCCTGCGAAGACAGAGAAAGCCACATCGAATTTCCAAAAGCTGCACGACGCGTATGAGTCTTGCTTGCGGCAACTCGAAAGCACCCAGCCCAGCGTCGAAGGTACCGAAGAAGACGAAGAGGGAGTGAGAGCAAAATACGACAATGAAGGCAAGGAAAGCACGTGGAAGACACCCTTCGGCGTCGCAGACGAATACGTCCAACTAGCGGGCAGTGTTCCCTGCCCACCCGCCTCAGACCCTGCAGGTCAAAAGATCTGGCTCGCATGGATGAAAGCGACTGCAAAAGCCGAGCGCAACATCTCGGTCGAAAAGACATTCTTCGAGCAAATCTGGTTCGATAAAGAGTACAAACTAGCCTGGAGGAAGTTCGAAACCTGGCAGTGCTCAACCATGCCCGGAAGCTTGCCCGCCTTCCCCCTAGATAATCCCTACCTCGCTTTCAACTACGCATACTACCAGACCATCGACGAAGAGGAGGCAGAGCAGGACGCGCACGAAGCCAGCGTCTGGGAAGAATCAATGGCAGAGTATCATTGGATAGCAGCCATGGAAATCAATGACTTCTATGGGCGCGTGCCCCCACCCCGTCGCGTCTCAGCCTGCTAAGCTTTGAAACTGTTCGAATGGCAGAATGCGGCGATAGAAAAGCGCGGCTATGAGGTGTGGGACGAGACCAAGCCTGCGCCGCCGGGGATAGCCGGTTATATGGATAAAGATTTCCATAAGCTGCATCAGGCGAATCGAAAATCCAGGGCGAGGACGCGGAGGCGCTTAGAGCAAGCGGCCTTGCTTGAGGAGATGGAGGAAAGGGAGATGCTGAGGTACAGGAAGGAGGAGAGGATTAGGCTGGGGGCTGAGTATTTGTATTAGAGGGCGAAGGAGTTCGAAGATTGTGGTGGGGATTTCGATATTAGGAAGCATCCGAAGGTTCAGACGCCGAGTTCGTTCGATGAGGTTGATGTTTTTGAGGGTTTGGCGGAGGGCGAGGTTCGGGAGCTGGGAATGGGCGAGATGGCGTTGCTGGGGATTGGAGCGTAGGCCTAGTGTGGTGCTCGCGTGGCTTGGCGTGACTGCCCGCTATGCTGCTTGTTTGCGACTTCCTGTCGTCTTTTTGACTCTCGCCGCTGCCGCAGCCTGTATCCTGTGCTTTTAGGCCTCCGCCCTTCGTGATCATACGCCTCTAAGCAGTGAGACTTTTTAGTGATGTACTTCATGAGATTACCCCTAGCCTACCGGAACACCTTGGTATTATGACTGCGACCATACCTTGACCGTTTTTCACGTGACTGTTTTCACCTAAACTACCTAGGTACTCTTTTCACCCTCCCTTGCGGTCCTTCCGTCCCATCTGATCCAGAAGCCAACCCGCAACTCAGTAGCAACTGCCGGATCGGACCGTTGCACTGTTCCCTCGCGTCATAGACCATGCGGTCCAAATCAGCCCGCATCTTCAACACAGCCTCGCCCTGCTTGTGATTGGCGCCAAGTTACTTATGCGATGACTTGATATCCTGAGTCGTCCTTTCGATAGCCTCGCCCTGCTTGTGATTGGCGCCAAGTTACTTATGCGATGACTTGATATCCTGAGTCGTCCTTTCGACAGCCTTCGCCCCGCTTTTCTTGAGGTTTTCCCTTATCTTTTTCCAGGAAAGCTCAACCTTGACAGGAATGTCGTCAAAGGGCCCCTGGGGTTTGCACAACTCGTGTTCCAGCGCGTTTAATGCCGAAGCAATCGCCGTTGTTCTCTTCGCTCACACGACCTCTGAGCTTTCTTAGGGACCTTTCCATGTGTCGTCCGATTTGCGTATACATTCCTTGTAGCTGAGGTTGCTTATCGCGAAGATTGTTCTCGAAGACGTCGTAACCGATATCGTTGGCATCTTTGCGTAACGCATTCATGAGCTTGGCTACAGCTGCCTCCATTTCCTCTCCTAATGTCTCCATGCAGGGAACGATACTGTCAAGGACGCGTTTGAATATCGCATCGAACGTGATCTGCTGATGATGGAGTAGAAGCTTGTTCCAGCCAGCGGTAGGGGATCTCCTGATCCGATGGTTGTCGTGCTTGGTCAAGAAACACCTTACGGTGTTACCATGAAGCCTCTTCCACTTTGCAACCCCCTCTCGAGCCGACTCTTTCCACGAGTTGATAGAGGCACGGATTTCTTTCAACATGCTTTTGATATGAACGTCTTCGAAGTCTTTCAAGAACGTATCTAGTTGTTTTTCGAAAGCTGCGCGATGCGTGTCGAAGTCGAAGACGAGTTTGTTCCCCGGTTTCGGCCGAACCGCAGTAGTGCTACATGAGAGTTCCATGAAACTGAACAATTTAGGTAAAGTTTGTGAGTAAAAGCGGAGTAAGTCTCTCTTCAGCCGCTTCTCCGGGATGTAAGCGAGTTCGCTAACAAGTCTAGGAATCTGCGTGGCTTTGACAGGTAACGGCAGGCACTGATCGCGGTTTTGATTGTAACCATTCAAGTGTTTCATGTAGTCTTTTGCTGAGATAGTGGGTATCGTCAACTTCTTTTCAAACGTTTGAGGCCTCGTCATGAATCCTTTGCTTACTCGTCGACCGCGCTCGTGAGCAAAGATGCGTTTCTCTTCGAGATCAAGACAGGCAATCTCGTATTCCAAACTGTCACGTTGCTCGAAGTCGCAAAGTCGGAGAGCAGCTTTTTTGGTGTTGGCTCGTTGTTTAGTTCTTGCCAGACTCTGGAGCTCTTCTCGCTCCTCATTTTCGGAACTAATGTTCATCCGATTCGAAGTACCAATGTTGGCTTCCCCCTTACTCAAAGCAACAATCAAGCGCTGCTCAGGTCTCCTCGTGCGACGATCGTTTAAAAACTCCGCGAGGAACTGGCTGTCCTTGGCGCGGCCAATTTCTTCTACAACTATTACGGTGTCGCAGTCATGTAGATATCGGTTCGCTTTGGTCTCACGGTCCTATTGGTGAAGTATCAGTTTGAAGTGCGATCATAAAGGTGAGAGATGTATATTGCTTTGTTGACGTCACCGTTCCCTGGGCAGTCACCAATGGAGTACTGCGACCGAAAATTTCCAAAAACTTCCATCCTTTCCACGAGCGACGATGGATCGAATGAGAGCTCGTAGCCGGCTTCTTGACTTTCGCCCAAGTTGACATCAGCAAACGGTGCTATAAGCTCCCAGGGCTTCTCAGCGCTGGGGGCAAATATACCAGCCTTGTGCTTCTCAATCAAGATTGAGAGGCGCTTCTCCACCCATTCTTCACATTTCGCGTACGCCTTCTTTTGCGTTTCTTCGATATTATGAACATCGCTGGAGCTTTCAAATCCAAGAAAAGCGTCGATGGTCTGATCTGAGGCGAATTCAGGGCGGTCCCGAAGCAAGCCCTTTAGCACTCGCATACTTTCCTGACCCTGATCGAAGTGTTCCTTAGGCCTGCAGTCTTCATCTCGACTTAGGTTTGCTATCAAATTGGTGATGTGTAGGCGTATTGAGTCTCGACAGGTTCGGCTGTTGCTAAATTGAAGCTTCACTTGGTAAGGCTCACATGAGCCGGCTCGCTGAGGCGAACATACGATTGGTACACGAGTGACAGCTTCGCCGCTCGAGCCCTTGTCGGAGTCAGACAGCTGTCTTTTTTTGGGGGGGGTGGGGTTTCAAATCTACACTCTTAGTAATTCCCGGTACGCCCAGAATAGCCTCTACTACACTTAACTTTCCTTGTTCTGTTTGGCCCACGACTGCTATATGCTCGGTGCTACTCTGGTAATCCTCCAGTACTTCTATCAGCTTGAGCCTGAGTCCAGCAACCCGCTGGGGGTCTTCTGTGCATTGGTCCTTTGGGCAAACCTCGTTACGATAGCCACTAGCTCACTCCCGGCACGAACGAAGTCGGGATGGTAGATGGATATCGCCGGTAGGGGTTCCATTGCAATGTCGTGGCAATGTTTCTGATTTTCGGCGTTTGAATGCATCCGTTCTTCATATTCTCTTAGCTTCCGTTTCACCCGCCGTGCGGATGATGATGCTGATGGACATGGGGAAGTTCGCTGCTGTGAATCAGGTGCTGTCATGATAAGTGAACTGTTAAACAAGTTAACCAGAATGATAGCATTGGAAACCCACCGGGTCGTTTTCTTGGATTTGGCATGATGGATTGATTCTCACCTAGACGTGTCATGAAGGGCCTCATTGCAGGGAACGCTGTGGTGTCGTAATTTTAACCGTAAGCTTGTCGTCCTCTTGCTATGGTACATTTGCTGTGAGCCTCCATAGTGATGCCTAATGGACGATAAGTGAGAGTATGGCAGGGCACAGAACGCAAAGTCCAATCTGACGGCAAGCACGTTTACCTATTCGATGCACTGGAGGTGATATCGAAGCAGAGAGTGAACGGCCTTGCATCGCAAAGATTGGAAGTGGGTTTACACTCACTTAAACATTGTGAGTCAAAGCAGTCTCTTGCTGATACCGTGGCTGATACCGTGAGCCGCAGTACAATTATGTGGCCTATCGTTTAGGTTTCGAGTTAAAATTCAGCAGCTGGGGAGCTTTGGCGATGCAGAGCTTGACAAGTGGTGGGGGGTGAAACCAAGGGCCGCGAAAGCAGGTAGCTACGTCCATGTAGCGGTGATCGAAAGATGGCTATGATGGATGTAGAGTATGGAGGAGGGAGCAGGCCTACTTGTTGCTTGAAGATCAAAGAGCTCGGTATACTCATGCATGCGGCGAGCATGGCATCAAGTTTCACAACGCGTTCCAGGGATTGAACCTGACATTGCACTAGTGATGCCTTGCGTGCCGCGCCCCTACCGGTATATTGAAAACCTTTGGACCGTCTTCGTCAACGACCTGGTGAGGTGGAAATACCCCAATGTCGATGCGCCATCTCCGGTGCTGAAGCTATTAAGCCGCATGAGCGTTGCGTGTCCTGGTCATGTTTGCGGGGTCAATGGTTTTCCGCTAGCGGGGCCGCACAACTACTAGATAGCCTACAGAATTTCTAATAAGAACCGCAGTGGCGCGCGGCAGGATATGCATATCATCACAACCTGTGTGGTAGCTGTTTGCAATTTGTTGGTCAATATTGATAGCACCAAGGGCTCTCTGCATGTACTGTGCCACTGGGTAGCAGATGTATTCTGAGGCACGCATGAGTAGACGATACCACGCTTCGGAGTCGGCAACAGAAAGAAGTCTAGTTTGACGAGATGTACATGGCGAGGAAGGAGTTCGCGATGCACCCCTATGTGATCAGGGCACGAGCCAATGGGACACCCGGAACTTCTCTCGGTCCGGTCTTAGCGCAACGTACATTGTCAGTTCCAGAAACTTCTGCCTCCAAGCTCTCTTCTCTACATAATACCCATTCTCAGTCCCTTCTTTTAATTAATCGCGTTTAATTTCTCCCTCCCGACCTCGCAACCTCAATCTTCAGTTTTGCGCAACACAAATTGTAAGTAATGCATTATGTTTCCTCCACTGTTGAATGATGAGACACAAGCTGGCACCAGTCTGAGAAGACTTGTACTCTTTGCATGCGGATCAGCTGCATAGACTCTTTGTAGTCGCCTACTGACATACTGTCGATACATGCGCTCTTTTGATCAGTATGGAAGTTCTGAAGCTGACAAGCCTGTAACAGATAGCTTACCGATACCGAGCCGGCGCTCTACCCCACCTTCACCATGGTCCTCCACAATCCCAACAATTGGCACTGGGTCAACAAGGATGTCTCGAGCTGGACGCGGGAATACCTTGACAAGGAGCTCACGCAAATATCGGCAGAGCGAGATGGCGTCACAGCGAAGATCGACAAGGTTGTGAGCATGGATGGAGATGTGGATGTGAGCCAGCGCAAAGGCAAGGTCATCACCATCTTTGACGTGAAACTGAAGCTTGAATACTCAGGTATGCATTTGGCTAGCTACGTGTTTGCCCAGTTGCACTCTTCTTGGGCGAGCTGACTCGGTCGGCAGGCAAGAACAAAGAGGGCGAGGAGGCTAGCGGCACTATTACCGTTCCTGAAGTCGCTCACGACACCGAGGAAGACGAGTATGTCGTATGTTCCCTTCGCTCACACCCTCTGTGTCTTAATCCGTTTGGACTAGTCACTGACGGTTTATGTAGTTTGAGGTAGATGTGTATTCCGAGGATAGCAGCAAACAGCCCGTAAAGGAGCTAGTACGCTCTGATATCCTACCGCAGCTGCGCAAAGCTTTCACACAGCTTGTGCCGGCGGTCATGGCCGAACATGCAAAGGACATTCAACATGCGCCGGGCACCAACCCTAGCAGCAGCTTTCCTTCTGCCAAGGTCTACTCGAGTTCGAGTGTCAATAAGTCCAGTAGCTCCAAGACGGAAGCAACTGGCTCTCAACAGAGCAGCTCCGGAGCAGTTGTCAACGTGACCACAATCACGGACAGTACAGAGTTCCGGACAGATGCTGCCAATCTGTTCCAGACTTTCACAGACCCTCAGCGCATAGCCGCATTCACGCGCGCGCCGCCCAAGAACTTCACAGGTGCCAAGCCTGGTGGTACCTTTGAGCTCTTCGGTGGCAACGTCAGTGGAGAGTTCACTGAGCTCGATGAACCCACACACATCGTCCAGAAATGGCGACTTTCACAATGGCCTGCAGGGCACTACTCCACACTGTCTATATGGTTTGATCAGAACGACGTTGATGCCGTGACGGTCATGAGGGTTGAGTGGAAGGGCGTACCAGTTGGTCAGGAGGAGCCCACCAAGACCAACTGGGATCAGTATTACGTCCGAAGTATCAAGACGACCTTCGGCTTCGGCACGGTATTGTAGCTGCGTGAGACTCAATCGTATCACAGCTCGTCACTGGAGTACCAGGCGTTGGAAGGATTTTACGAATGCATACGAAGTGATGGATTTTTAAAATTTCGACTATAAACTACAGTATAGAGATAATCTGAACTCTGCTGAATGTATACACGCAACGTCCTTGTAGAAGGAGTGGTGTTTTCGGACGTACACAAAGCTGTTTTGTGACGCAGGTTCGTCATGGATTGCTAACATGACTAATCTGAAACCAGGCTGCCATTAGATGAGGAGATAATTTGTGAGACCCTCGGCGCGCAGGTTTTGGTGCCGCTAAGAGTCTCAAATATATCCTCACCTGGCGCCGCGCCAAAACGCGCTGTCACAGCATATGCCGCGCTCTACTATCACACCTGACCTTCCGCCGTTATGTTAAGCACCCACGTAAGGTCCCTGACTGCTCTATTATGCCTGCACGTATTATATCTAATATAGCGGCACTTATCTGCCGTTACTTGCCAAGCGGCGCCCTCGTAAGAGTAGCTAGATTCTACAGGTCAATTGCCTGTTGTCAGATATCGACCACTTCGCGGCTTTATTCACACTCTGGGCGCTCCACACCCCCTCTCTTACCCCACTTACACACACTACCAATACCAGGATTGTATGCTGCAAGCACTCTAAATTACTTTGTGTATATATCGAGTCATCAAAGCTTGGGAAGAGCTGGAATTGTACAAGAGATTGCCCGAGTCCTCCTGTTGCTCACATACCTACACACCCCAGGAAACATATGATCTAAGAGGTCTTTGCGGTGTGAGTGACTCAAATTTGGAATATTTTGGAGCTCAATACACTGGAAAGCAACAGCCTCTGAAATGATGTATCTCGGACTCTCCGTCACCTACGCTCTGGCATTGGTAACGGGTGCTTTGGCCGTATCATCGCAACACCTGAACAGTCGCCAGCAGCCGTTCAAGTCGACTGTTATCACTGACTTCGCCGAACCATGGGCGTTTGCCTTCCTGCCCGATAACCGCATCCTCATCACCGAGAGAAAAGGCAGCCTGCGTATCTTCGACCCGACCACCAAGTCCAAAGGCACCATCACTGGCGTGCCCGCCGTCGCTTATGCCGGCCAGGGCGGTCTCCTTGACGTCGCCCTGCACCCCAACTATGCCGAGAATAATATTGTTTATATCAGCTACGCTGAGAGCGGCTCTGGCGGGGCGGGCGGTGCAGTCGCGCGAGCCAAGCTGACGCTCACTGCTAGCAGCGGCGCGCTGTCCAACCTTGAGGTCATCTGGCGCCACTCGCAGAGGGCCTCTGGCGGACTTCAGTTCGCCTGTCGGCTGCTCTTTGGCCCCGATGGCGCGCTGTGGATCTCATCTGGCGAACTCAACCAGATGACCCCGGCTCAGTCCATGACCACCAACCTGGGAAAGATGATCAAACTGTACGACAACGGCACCGCCTTTGCGGGCAACCCGTTCGCCAGCCAAGGCGCCGTTCAGGCGCAGATCTGGTCGCTGGGCCACCGCAACCCGTTGGGCATTGACTGGGACGCACAGGGGCGTCTCTGGGAAGTCGAGATGGGACCTATGGGCGGAGACGAGCTCAACCTCATCCAGTCAGGCGCCAACTACGGCTGGCCGCTCGTGTGCGAAGGCAAGCATTACGATGGCCGGACCATCCCCAAGCACAGCACGCGCCCCGATTTCGCCGCACCCAAGGCCTTCTGGATTCCTGTCATCTCACCGGCCGGCTTGATCATCTATAAGGGTGACCTCTTTGCCAGCTGGAAGGGCAATGCCATCATCACTGGCCTTAGTTCACAATCAATTGTGCGCGCGACTATTACTGGCGGCACAGCGCAGGAAGTGCAACGCGTCGCAATGGGTAAACGCATGCGCGGTATCCGAGAAGACAAGGACGGCGCCATTTGGGTGATTGAAGATGGTGCGGGTGGCCGACTGCTGAAGCTTACCCCGGATTGAACTGCGTTGAAGAAGCTCAGAAGGCTTCGAATCGTATGTATTAATCCTAACAAGATGGATTTCATTACTTACATGTTCCACAACGATTTCACAAAGGCGTACAAGCAATGCAAGTGCGCGAAAATAGTATGATGTACAAACAAGTTACAGATGTTAGAAGTATGGATGAAGTACATCGGGTGTTAGATCTTCTACCAAGTGCCAAGCTGTATGCAGGCTGACACGCATGCGAAGAACGACAGTTCCTGAACCCAAAACTAGTTTCACTGAGCTCCGATCCTCCGATTGGAAAATATCTCATACGCACTGGGCCTAGCTAGGGCTAGCAGCTTTGCTCAAGTGGCGCCGTCGGTTCCAAGATTGTGGCTGTCTCCCGTCGCCCCTGGCTTGGCCTTTTATATATACTGCATCGTCTCGAGATTGTATGCACAGACTCTGTTTCACCGCCTAATCAACATAGGAAAGTAACGGCGACTTCTAATACCGAAACACGAGCCATCTGTTAATCGCGCATCCGGATGAACCGGTCGCCATCGTACGCACCTGCCCAAATAGGCCATAGATCGCCTGCGACTATCGCTACGGCCGATATCAAGCTACGCAAGCATGCACAAGCTCTCGCCATTGCATGCTTAGATGCGAATCAAGCGGGGTAGCTCCATGCCTTTTGCGCTCATGCGCGGAGTAGGAATTTCGGAAAAAGCTTCCGTTCTCGACCGCCATAGTGTTGGTATTGTTGCTGGAAAGGGAGGTACAACATACCAACACGGCCGATTGCCAGACAATAGATATCTACTTCAGATAGACCCTAGCTGTAATACGACGCCGAAATTACAAGAAACGAATACCGCCGATGTTGACATGCTGGCTATCAGGATCTAGGTGAACAATAGCTAGAACAATACTTAGCCTACATGGGAAGGTCGGACGCGTGCTATCGCAGACTGCATTTGATTGATGCGGACCTGCATAAGCTCCTCTAAAAAGAGCTATCGCTCGTCATATCCACAGATGCTCTGTTCTTTTTCTGCGCAGCAAGAGCTTCCTTTCCCCTAGTTACATCCATTGAAGCCCGTCGCGAGAACAAAAAGGTGAGTCTTCCAATCCCCAGTCTGATCCCGGCTGACGTATATAGAAGCTACAACTTCTCGCTTCGCAAATTCAGCGATGAAGCGCGCATCTAAGCTCGTCGCTGCGCCTTTACTGGCAGCAGGGGCACTTGCGCAATTCGTACCCGCGCCTACAGATCTTATCACCAAAGAAGGCTATGCGAACATCAGTGTGCGCTACAAGGAGGTACCCGCAGGTATCTGCGAAATGAACCCGGACGTAAAGAGCTATTCGGGCTACGCGGATGTCGCCGAGAACCAGCACATCTTTTGGTGGTTCTTTGAGGCGCGCAATCAGGATCCGACAGAAGCTCCTTTGACCGTGAGTGGACCTCGCTCGTGCGCATACAAATCCTCATTGACATTTGCAGGTTTGGATCAATGGAGGTCCTGGATCAAGCTCCATGATTGGGCTGTTCCAAGAACTAGGACCGTGTGGCATTGGGCCAGACATGAAGCCTTTCGACAATCCGTACTCGTGGACGAACGCTAGCAACATGCTGTTCATCGACCAGCCTACAGATGTCGGCTTCTCGTACTCGATCCCTATTCCAGCCTACATGGACGGTAGCACAATCATCGAATTGCCAGACACGACCTGCCCAGACTATGCTGAGAACTATGGGCCGTGCGGCACATTCTCGAAGCCAGACCTCACACTGACGGCCAATACCACGGAGGGCGCTGCACCGAACATGTGGAAGACTCTACAGGGTTTCATGGGCGCCTTCCCAGAATACTCGCGCAACGGGTTCAGTTTTACCACTGAGAGCTACGGTGGGCACTATGCGCCTGTGTTCAACGCCTATTTCCTCGACCAGAATGCGAAGAACATCTCTGGCGCGCACAAGATTGAACTTGAGAACGTGCTCATCGGTAACGGCTGGTTTGATCCGCTTATTCAGTATCAAGCCTACTACAATTACTCTGTGTATCCTGGTAACACATACGACTATGACCCGTACAACCAGACGGTCAAGGACGAGTGGTACAACAACCTGTACGGCCCAGGTAACTGCCTCGACCGAACTAAGCAGTGCTACGAGACTGGTTGGAACTCGGTGTGTGCTAGCGCAGACGACTTCTGCTACTCCAAAGTCGAATACATGTACGACCAGTACAGCGGACGTGACGAATACGACATGAGGTTCTTGACCCCGGATCCGTTCCCCTACGGTTACTTCGCCGATTACCTGAACCTGCCTGAGGTACAGCAAGCGATTGGCGCCTTCCAGAACTTCTCTCAGAGCGCCAGCACCGTCTCCTCGGCTTTTGGAAACACTGGTGACGACGACCGTCGGTCAGGCACGATTGAAGCGTGCCAGAAGCTGCTTGCTGCAGGTGTTCAAGTGATGCTCTACTATGGCGATGCCGACTACAACTGCAACTGGCTGGGTGGTCAGGTTGTCGCGGATATGATCAACGCCACCGGCTACTCCGAAGCAGGATTCACAAACATCAGCACCAGCGACGGCATTGTCCACGGCCAAGTCAAGCAGTCAGGTCTCTTCTCTTTCCTCCGCATCTACGAGTCGGGCCACGAAGTGCCGTTCTATCAACCCCTCGCAGCTCTCGAGATTTTCGAGCGCGCATTGAAGCAAGTCGACATCGCGACGGGAACAGAGAAGTGTGATGGCGATTACCTGACGGTGGGCACGCCGACGAGCGACTACAGGGAGGGCAATGCGACGATCCAGTTTGAGGTGATTCCGGCGAATGCAACATACAACACGGCGCTCAATGGACCGGATCCCGAGCCGACATGGGCTGTTGAGGAGGAGGTGGCGACGAGGGCTCTCAGGAAGCGCAATGCGGGAAGGCTTGGACGCCCAAAGATGTAGATAGAATCCCGAGGTCTTCACATGCGCCTTCACATGATTGTTGAATGGAAAGCAAATGTCATGATATGGCGTTACCGCTTGATGCGCCCATCCCATGCTTAGTAGGATGGATAGTGGGGTGAGTAATACGACAGCCCGTGGCTCCTGTGTGGTAGCTTGCACGGCATTCGCTTCGCTAGTGCAATGGGCTCGGAGACGTCATAGGGGTCTTGGTGTATATCATCAAATGCACTGTGAAGTCGAGGTCTGAAGCCGCAACTGGTTGGCCGTGCAGTGAAAAAGAAGCATGCATAAAAGCATCCAAGGACCGAGCTTGTCGTCTAGAGCAGTTGTACGCGAGAGCCGTTGCAAGAGCGTTCCAAACTCGTGGTGGAGACAGACTGGTGCGGGACGATCCCCTGCTAGCGGGCGTCGCATGAACCTTGGTAAAGGTTGGGAGCCCTGGAGTGGAGGTCGCATCAGCAATTCGCGGTAGCCACCAGGAAGCAGAACAGCACCACTTTCCTGCTCTGCCGCCTTCAACACGTTGCAGCGCGCCGTGCGATGCTTGTCTGATTACTGCTAATATACACCCAAGAGCCATTGACGCCGGTGCGCTTTCCAAGACTGCCCGCTGCATTTCCGCGCTCGTAGTACATGGGAATCGCATCAACAACTTTTCCAACCATCGTCTGATAGCCCCCACCCGGTCATGGTGTGTACTGGTGCATGGCCTCGCTGAGAGGCACGAGAACCGCCCAAACCAGCCCAGGTTGGTATCCAGGCCGTCTTTGCCGCCGTGTAGAAGAAACGTGACAGTGGCCGCGCGGCGACACGAAACACAGTAATGGCGCCCTCAGGTTCGAGCATGTTCTCCAAGCTGAGGCCTGGCCATGCGAAGCGCAATGCCTCGAACGTCGCATCCCCAGAGCCCGTCGCAAGCCCTGCCGCCTACCCACTCTCCTCGCCCGCCTCGCATAGCACCGAGCACTTTTTGTCGCCGCGCTTCAACGACAATGCCAGCTACGCCTCTGGCTCGCCCATATCGCCCTATCCTCCACAGCTGCCGCCCATTACCCGCGTCGCCTCGAAGCTCGACAAAGCTGCCTCGCCCAACAGTCCGCAATACACGATAGGCCATCACCCGGGGAGCGCTGGGGGGAGCAGCAGTAACATGGCGCAGGACCGCAGCATGCTCTCTCCGCCCCAAAGAACACATGGCCCTCTTTCGCCAGCCCAGGAGAAAAAGCCCCTCTCTGCGCGCTCTAATATGGGAGCCACGCCTACGAGCCTCCATTCTCCGGGGCAGGGCTTGCCACAAAGAACAGAACCCGCGCCGCCGTCTGAGACCCCTTCACAGTCGTCCACCCACCTAGCGCCCTCTGTCATATCTCCCAGCTACTCGGCCCACTCCAAATCACAGACATCGTTGCTGAGTGGTATCAGCGATAAACTCACGGGCAATTCCAAAACATCGTCTACGCCCACTGCAGCACCTGCAAAGTCAAAGTCAAGACTCAACTTGCGCAATCCAATGTCTCTTCTCATGCGAAGAAGATCTGGTCCGGCATTAGATCCCCTCGCGGATGAATCGCTCGTTACCCAACGCTCGCCTTCCAACATCCCACCCATGCCCGACAACTACGATCCAAGTATTCGTGGAAAGATCGTACACGACTTCAATGCGCCGAGGCTGAACAGAGGCTATTCCCACAATACAGCATTGGAAGGAGATGAGGGGCAGCATGAGATAGCTCGCGTTAGCCCTCCGAAGATTGACAAGGAGCATACGCCTGTCTTCCGTGAGCACTTTGACGATGATACCAGCTACGAGCAGTCGCAGGCGGCGATAAGGGCAGAAACACTGGTAAACAAGGACTTTTTAGCAAGGAACTCGGTGCAATTCTCTCCACCAGGACACTCACCTCCGCTTCCACCGCAGCCGAAAGCGTCGACCCCACCACCGCCGCCTCCGCCAGAAGCATCTCCTCCACCTCGACCGCCATTCCAAGCGTTCGATAGCGGAAATTCGGTTCTGTCGCCCGTACAAGAGTCTGAGAACCCATTGGATGTCTCCACCGATGTGACGCCACGGAAGAAGAAGTCAACAAAGGCAACGCCTCCACCGGCACGATCAAGAGCCACTTCGGTTACCGATCCTTCCTTCCAGCCAGCCGGGTTGCCCGCACATTTCAGCAGTAGAGCGTCAAGGTTCAGCTTCCAGACCTCTGGTGGCACCGATTCCGCACAAGAAAAGCTGCTCGAGGAGCGGCACAAGGCAAAGGAGGCGGAGAAGAAACAGGCACGGAACTCCACCAACTCTGTCGAGGATGAATACGACGACTATGGTATGGATGATTACGATGATATGGACGGTGGATACGATGAAGAAATCCCCATGCTCGGTGAGGAAGACGAGTTTGGGGGCGGGTTGGGTAATCAAACGCTCGATTCCGGCATGAACACTTTTGACTTTTCGTCCTTGTCGTTGCAACAAGGAATGAACAATCCGATGAACCCCCTCGGACAGCCGCAGATGCCTGTAGACATGAATGGTAATCCAATTGGGTTCGCCGTGTCAGAACAGATGCTTCAGCAATACCAAATGTCAGCGATGGGAGGCCAAAACAATATGCAGAATCCAGAAAATGCTGAGATGGAGGGGCTGGGTCTGACAGGTCTTCAGGACCAACCTGATGACTCTTCATCAGTCAAGTCGCCTGCCGTGCAAATAGACACTGCTCCCTCAAATAGCGATCAGCAATTGTCAAGCGGATTGGACCTTGACGACGATATGTACTTTGACGATGGCCTTATTGGCGATCAGGACGATGTAGATGCGACCGAATTCGACGAAAGCGTGTTCGATGACCCCGATGGCCCACTCTACGAGCGGAAAGTCAAGTTTGCTGAAGAGGACCCAGCATGCACCACTCATCGATCTCGCGCATACGACGTCTTGAGCTCCGAGACTGGATACGAGGCTGATGACGATACTGTTTCTAAGCATCTAGAAAAGTCTGAACCCTCACTCGCGCATAAGACTTCTATCGCACAGCAAAGACCTGTTCCCAGCTTTGACAACCTCAGCGCGTATCACAGTGCGCTTGCAGATGCAGCTACTCGCGCAGAAGCTGCTGGCAGGTTCACCAGGAAGGCGAGTGTCGATGCAGGCCGACCTATCTCTGATATCGATGAGTTCTCTTCTGTTAGTAACTCCCGACCGAGCTTAGTGCCTGATGATGGTCGCTTCAGTATGGACACGACGGGCTTTCCCGCAGACGATGAAACATACGGCATGAGCTCAGGCTTCGTGGATGACTATGACTACAGCGACTTCGACTCAGCCATGGAAGATGATCCCATCATCGCCGCGGCAAACGCCGAAGCCTTGGCATATGACGATGAGGGCTTTTATGGCCAGGAGTTCGGTTTCTACGCATCCGCGGTTGGCGAATCGCCCAGTGCATGGGGTGGCTTCTTTGGTCCATCTGGTCTTGGTCGAACTGTCAGTGGGCGCAATGCTGTAAGAGAACCCAACTTGACGCCTATAACGGAGCGAAGCGAATACAGCACGCGCAACTCTTTCATTAGTCTCAACCATTTTCGCGACGGCCAGCAGCCTTTGTCTAGCCCTGCGTTAGCACAGCTCGCTCGTATGAGCCCGTACGGTGGCTTCTTCGGCCAAGAAGATGAAGACATGAGCTTGGATGCTTTGATGAAGTTGCGAAAGGGAGCCTTTGGTGGCAGCGTTGCTAGCTTACCAGGCAGCACAACCAACAGTCCACGCACCTCATCACCCATGGGCATGCAATTCGTCCCTCGAGCCACAAGTCCAGCAGGCAACCGCATGCGAGAGCACCCCTCAAGCTCTGTAGAAAGTTCCTATTCCTCCAACAACATCTCATCCGAGTATCAAAACGACGACAACGAAAACGACGAAGACGACGACCAAGGTCTCATGGACGCAGTTAACGGCGCGTACGAGTCCGGTCGCTCCAGCTCCGAAGATTCCGGCCGCGGTGAACGACCAGAAAGCCCCACCCTCACACCAAGCGACTACAACAGTCTGTCGAGTCCAACCGGCTACGGCGTCGGCAACGAAGCGCCCCTCTTACCCCCAATCTCCGAACTCTACGCCCAGCACAACCTCAGCATGGCCATGTCTCCAGGCAGCATATCCGCCACCTCACCCTCCAACATCTCTCTGCCCCCAGTCTCCCCCTTCCCAATGCCGTCACCATACCTGCCCCAGGCCGGCAACAATCGTCCACCCAACCCGCCGTCCATCGATACCGCGCTCTCGTCGCCCTCGCTACCCGGTGGTGCTGCCACCCGCAGACAGAGTCTAGGTCTCAGTCCCGTATCCAATTCTTCGCCTATAACACCCAGTGGCGGCGGTGGTAGTGCGGGCGGCTGGCATCGCGGGCATAGCCGGAAAGGTAGCGCGGCGGATAGCGTGACGTATGTCCGTGAACATGATGGTGCAGGCGAGGGCAGGTGGGTGTTGGAGCGGAGACGGACGGCTGAGAGTGGAGAGTTGGAGTTGGTTGGGCGGGAGATTGTCGAGGGGGGTCGCATATGAATTGCCCTTTTTTCTCTGTTCATTGTCTTTATCCGAGGACTTTAGAGGGAGCGGGGGGGGGGGGGGGGTTGCATTTGCATGGCGTTCTTTCTTTGTCTTCTTCTTATTTTCTGGTCTTGTCGAGCGGCGTGCGTGGGTATATCCGATGAGCGAATGCCGACTGCCCACATCCGTTTTTTTTTCGGAATGCGCATGGAGAAATAATAGGCTGGCCCTGGTCCTTTTTTTTGAACCGTGGAAGGCGAAAGAGGGGGACAGAAACGCGTATTACGAAATTTTTGTAGATAACTCTTGTTATTCCAAGTACGTGGACAAATGTATGATGACAGCGTTTTTTGCATCGCTTGCAGAAGATTCGTCGTTGATGTCTTATGTGACTGGGTGACATGGGCGGCGGTTGAGACGGGGGCTTTCGATTAGGATTAGGATTAGGCTTGGGCTGGTGGGCCGTGCGGAGGGAGTTGCTGGCGTGTATAAAGCCCACGCTCCCTTTGCTCACTAGATGCTTCCTTCACGAAAAATTCCATATCTGTGCTTAATTCCAAAAACAACCGAAAGAGGTACTATTGGGTTTCCCTGGCTCCCGTCCTCCTGTTCTAAAAATCTTCGCAATCATCAAGTACGGCTTCCTTCTCTGCCTTTTTCTGCTCGCGGAAAAGGATGTCCGTTACCACAACATGTATTCCGAAAAAAACCGAACCACGGGATTTTATGGCTTCCTGCCCTGTCTTTCTGTGTCTGTGGAAAAGGCATACGATCCAATACATGTGGTTTCCGTTCACCCTCTTCCGCCTCAATCGTTGTTTAAACACGGCCTGGTCCGACTAAGCTATCTCTGTATTAACCTACGTGTGCCTTAGCCCATGGGACTTTAACCTAAAACAAGCGATGAAAAACTATGGGTCTCCGCCCGCGGTTCAGAAATTACAGCTGTCCAGACATATGGGCGTCTGTCTGGCGCTCTACCGGCACTTTTTGAAAGAAACAGTGAACAATAGTATGCTCGTCGGGCTTTTTTGCGTTTTGCCTGAAAACATGGCAAAGCGCTGATGCAGTCTGTCTGTGTGGCGGGGTGGAGGTGTATAAAATTTCCGTCGCTCCCGTGATGCGTTTCTTCTATACTCTACATTCCAGAGTGGCTGAACTAAAATCGGTGTGATGGAGCGACGTGACGTTTCCTCCTTCTTGGAAGTAGAAAAAAGATTGTCCAGCAATAGCATGGCTCCTTCTTTTTCTTCGACATTACACATCGGTATATGCGTCTGCTTAACTGGAACATGGAGTGTATATATGCGCCTTTCTCGGTTCCCATCTTGTGGAACTAGAAAGAATTGTCGCGGCAGGCGATGTCTCGCCAATTGCCCTAGGGGAGATGTGCTTATAAATCCTTGCCCCCTTGGCATCATTTCTCTTCTTCGTTACTCTACAAAATCGAAAGAGGGTTTCAGAGGATTGGAAACCTGGTGTCATGTCCGCTCTATTCTTCCTCTCTCTTCTCCAATAAAATACAGGTCCAGGTGATGGCTCGTCGCGCCTTGTTCTCTTCTGCGAAAACTTGAAAGTTTCTGCTCTGCATCATGGGTCTTCTAAACTCGTGTAGCATGTTTCCACATGGCTCATTCTGGATCATGCGTCAATACGCAGTTCAGAAATACGTCCGCGAGCTCGTAACGTTATAGAACAAGGTGCTACCGCACATGTCTCTCCCGCCTTCGCTCTCGTTCTTATCGCGAAAAAGAAAGCGAGGAGCAATGCAGTCATGTTCTTTGGTCTCTTGGCGCAGGCCGTGAGCAGGGTTGTGTATATAAACACTGACGCGCTGGACTTTGTCTTCTTCTACATCCACAACTCTCTGTTCTTCCTAAAAACGAGGTCAGGAGTGACGATGTCTGCTTCTGTTTTTTTCTTTTGAAAAATATGCGAGATACCAGGGCATGGCGTCTCGCTCTCCCCTTTCATTCAAAAATACCTAAAATTACCGAATCTCCTAGAACATGGTGTCTCAGTCTCTCCCCTCCCATCTGAAACGCATGAAAATTACCAAATCTCCTAGAACATGGAGATCCTGTCATTTGTCTGCGAACTATAAAAAAAATCTTGTTGAAAGCTGGGCTGTTAGAAAAGAAAAAAGCCGTGAAGGTGAGTACATGGTGTGCTGTTGGTGTGAGTTGGGAAACATCGGGTGCCTTTTTTTGCTCAGAAAAACTTCGGCGATGTGATCTACATGTCGCTGGACCTCTTCTCCCGACGCTTGAAAGTCCATGGAGTGGGCTGCTTTGGGGACTTGTGAAAAGGGGGCTTCTGACAGGATTAATGCTGCGCTTTTCTGTGGAGGGACGCGATGGTATGAAAGCTTGACATGGTTTATTTATTACTCTTCTAACCTCACCAAGTCCACACCTACTTGAAAGAAAGATGCGCACTCACGATGTCTTTTTGGAGCTTTCCACCTTGGAAAAGAAATCAAAAAACATCGATGGCATGATCATGGTCGACTGCAGAAAACCCACTTCCCTCCATTGCAAGAACGAGACGACTGCGATGCATGTGCTGGGGCGCGGAGCCTTTCTCTTTGCAATTTGACGTGGAACGAGGTTGGTATGGAAAGTCCATCTATAAAGAAGTGGAGTCGACGACTATGTCCGGACTGCTGTAGTTGTCAGGGATTATATAAACCTCTTGCTTCCGACCTGTATTTCTTTTTGCACATACCATATTCTATTTTTGTATAATACTAAAATCTAAAGAACTTCATTGTATGTCTCTCTCTTTCCAAAAACTAAAAAATCTCAGTCATGACTTTGTTTTTCCCTCTTCGCTACAATAAGCCTCTGAAAATCTTCCACTGATCCCGAAAACTCGATTAGACAAACTGAAGTCGAGAGCTGGCTTCTGCTTCTCTCTTTCTTTCTTCCTTTTTTACTAAAATACGCGAAACAGAAACTATAGGCTCGCGAAACCGATGTATTGGTTCCGTATATGAAAAAAGCCGCATAGCAAAGGCAATCTTCATACAAGTTGGAGTTCAAAGGTCAATGAGAGAGCTCAAATCGTACTTCTAGTCTTGCTTGCTACCTAACGCAGAAATACGGCGTATTTGTGGTCGCGTCCAAAAGTTGACGTGTTTCTGCAAGCCCGCTGAGCTCGGCGCATACATAGAGTTTTCCGAGATCTTCTCTGCATTGCCCACAGCCAAAAGCTGCCGAGAGCTTTTCAAAATTCATTACCTGAGAATCATGTCCGAGAAGCTATTGATGTCAATACCTTCCCATGACCATCCGTTGGGCTTAGGGTCGAACTGGACCATGGTACCTTACCCAACGTTCGGATTCCGGTCGGGGAGCCTCTTACGTACTCGACACACTCTGGACCTTTTCACTCCCTATCTCTTCACATTGTTGCCTACGCCCACCTTCCGCCAAAATCTCTGAGCAGCGCAACGGTAAACACGGTCGTGTTGCACCATCTGAATTTCGGGTCTATCATAGACAGAGAGTACAATCGTATCTCCGTCCGTTGCTATGTAACGCAATGCGCGTTATCATTGCTAGCTGTGGGAATCTCCAATTACACGGCGCAAACAGCCCACCCAATAGCCATGACATGGGGCTGCGCACCGTACTGCGCCTTCGCCATCTGGCTCTTGACTCAGTCTGGTCCTCCAGGTTTCTCCGCTCTGCAACCTTGCTGCATGGCAACCACTATCCTAATTCTGCATCTTCACCACGCCGCAACCGCCATGGGCACGACAGCCTCGTCCCCCCAGGGCTTTTCCTCCACCCAGCACACCGCAGTGCACTTCGCGCTCGCTTTCTTCGTCCTCTCGGAACTCAAATATCACCGCCAATGGCTTTTCTTTCTGCGCTCCAGAAACTATCGTGCATCTTTCCTCGCTACCGTTGCGGCCGGCAATGATTCTGAGTTCAACGTTTTGCGGGACTGCATGGCTTACAACTTCAACTCGCCACATGTGCTCGGCGCCACCGCACTAGAGGGCCTGGAATATTTCTGTAGTATCAAGAATCTAGGAACTCTCGCCCTCTCCTGCGCTATGTTTTACTTCGTCGGCGGATGTATGAACTATCCAATCAAATTACTCGCCAACCCGGGCCCCGAACCGTACACCGCCATCAACTTCCTGCGAGCTTTGGCGCAAATCAATGTACTGTTTGACTCGAACGATGCGATGATATTCCTCCTTAATTTCTGTATTACCCATAGGGTGGCGCGACACGCCAACTTCATTGTGTTCTGGGGAATCGTCAACGCTTTTCAGCCTGCGAGTCATGTTTGGAATAATGAAGATACGGTGGCGAACGAACACGAGCTACTACCCTGTTCTTCGGAATAGACAGTTTGACACATTCATGGCTTAGCGGCTCCTGGCTCTAACCATACGATCAGAGACCCGGTATTTTTCATCCTAAGAGTCGTTGAGTTCTCATACGCCGGCAGTCCGAATGCTTGGCATATGGACACCCTCGCGATTTCGGTAAAGATCGCTTCTCGATACTTAGTAGTCGCTTCTAGTTGGTATTGCCGTCGGCGGTGGCATGTTTTCATACTCAGTGCATGTATGTAAGAGCAATTTGTAGGTGGAATGACACACAGAGTGGAATTGCATACGAAAAGAGATGTTATGTTCCATGACAGGATCTAGAGATCTACTCTACTCCAATACATCCCTCGATATACATGGGGAACTAGTAGTTTTGGGAGAATTGTGACATGGATTTGGTATTTCATTATTTAAGATCCATCCATAGATGTTGTTGGAAGCATCTTGCTAGATGGTGGCCAATCTGATAGTCCACGATGCAAGTCTGAGCGGTTACAAAGCACCATGACGGTGAACACTGCTATTCTTGCTCCAGCGACGGAACGTCTTTCCCTTCCACCAGAAAAGGATGCCAAAGAGACACCAGAGCGTGACCAAAGCTGCGTTAGTCATGATGGGGTCGATGAACCTGATTCGTTAAACATAGATCGAGATGCCGAGATGGTTTTAAACTCACCCATCCTCTTCAGTCCACGGCGTGATAAACTTTCCCAGACCGTAACCCCAGACGTTCTTGTTGACGGTGATGGCGACGAACAAAGATCCAGCAACAGGCTTGTACGAGTCAACGGCGTAAGTGCTAACGATACCCGGTAGTGCGGCGACTTGAATACCGGCGCATGTATATCCGATGATGACGATGACTTCCCAAGCCCACTTGCGCTCATATCCTACCGCAACAACCACGTTTCCAATGAACATGATGATTACATATGGGATCATAGCTGGTAAGCGCATTTCTGGCTCACGGATGCCATTGTTCTTCCTCGTGCTCCGCGCTGATAGCCAATCGCTTAACGGTCCAGCAGTCAAAAGGCCAATGAACGCACCGACCATGACTGCGAAGTTGGTGAAGCCGACTATCATGGGCTTCATGTTGTATGGCGGAGCGGCAAGCACTTGACTCTGGGTCAGATTGATGGTAAGGAAGCTAGAGCAAGACCAGCTCACAACGAAGGCCGCAAACTCGACGATGGGAAAAGCGAAGAGCTTCCATGGGATCCACAAATCGAGGAAGATGGTACGGAAGGGATGGGCGTTGGGTTGAAATACTCTCCATTGCCATTTCCCTGGCTTACCACGGCCAAGATAGGGGTCACGCTGTGCTGTTTCGGACATGGAAAGGCCGTTGGTGTTTGGCAACACGGAGCTGACCGTATTGACGTGTTGGATGTCATCGGACTCTCTCGATGCATCAGAGTTTGCCGCGTCCTCCTGAGTCGTCGCTCGTGTCTTTTCGTCAAGTGAACTAGGTTTCGCTTGCCCAGGGTGTTCGGGTAACGCGCGCTTGAACCTCGTCTCTGGGAACATGAAGACAATCATCAGGAACGAAAGGCCTAGAATGCCGGTATTTAGCCACCAAAAGCTGCGCCATCCAACAGTCTCTGTCATTGATCCAGCGACGATGGGGCCGGCCATGAGTGAGCCCATGTACACAACCCAATACAACGTATTCCATTTTCCGCGATCGTGCAGGAAGAATATATCGGCGATGATCTCGGGCATAATGGTCTCTGCAGGACCGGCACCGATTCCGTTGACGATACATGCGCCCATGAACGAGCCGTAGGAGTTTGCTTTGGCACGCCATATTGATGTGCCAAAGTTGATGAGCTGTGAGGCAAGGTACACCGGACGACGACCGAAAGAGGAGCTGATGGGAACCCTGTCATACACGCGTCAGCCATCGAGTCAGAATGAACAGGATCGGCAAACCCACCAGATAAAGTTACTGAAGCCAAGCACCAGGATACAAAGACCAGTGAACTGCACTGCACCAGCCAAGTCGGTATCGAAGGCCTTTATGAGAGCTGGAAACATAGGCGAAAGGGCCAACGGTCCGAACCCCTGGGTAAACGTCGCCACAGACGCTGCTGTGATGCATGCCAGCTTCCACTTGGTACTCCAATTGAGGGGATCATTGGGATCATCGCTAGGTTGAGGAACGAGAACTTCGCGATGCGCGCCTTTGACGAAGTGATGCGAACCAACATCAGCCATTACCTCCGTGCCGGGAAGTATCTCAGTATGGAGCTCGGCTTCGAGCTCGCGTCGCTCCTGGGTCATGTCAATACTGGACGATCACAAAGTTGATCGCAATCTTACTTCTTCATTGTAGTCGTGAGCCTCCATGTTTGGTGGAGTGAAGCCTTACTCGTAACAAAGGAAGTAATAAAGTCAAATTCGATGCGCCTCGATATAACAGCGCTGATCAGTGGACTTGGTTCTCCAGACTTGATAGGAACTGCCGTTACTTGTACCAAACTTTATTGATTCAAGTCTTCGTGTCCAAAGTACCGTTACCTCATACAACGCCAGGTGGCTTGCCGCCAGATGTCAGACGCCGGAGCAATGGTGCCGCTAGGAAATCGGCTCAAGGACCGGCAATTGTGGACGGTTGCGATGCCAGGCACAAACAAGGGAAGGAACTTGTCAGAGCTCCTCGGACTTTGTTCCGCCAGGCATTCGGGCTGTTAAGAATCCCCCTTTATCCCAATAGCCAGGTCCTGCTGTCTCCTTCACGTGCGCTAGCCTTGTCGGGCGACCTAAGATGAACGCGTCTGTCGGGCCGCAAGCACTGATCCTTACCATCCAGTCAAGCTTTTACGAAGCTTGTTAGGCTGAAGACATCCTGGTACATTTACTGGGACCCATGCTCGACGTTATGAGCGATCTGGGGTTACCCCGAATTACAGACCGAGTAAGAGGCGGATGGTCGGCACGGCAGATTCATAGAAGCTGTCAGAAGATGAGCGATTTCGACGACTGGTCCGAGCAAATAAGCCGATGTCGAAAGGCTGATGGTTCGGTGCAGGAGGATGAAGGGTTTGGGCGAGTCTCCGCAAGCTTGTGTAACTGCCGGGACACGCTACATCGCACTAAGTCCCTAGTGCCATGCGGGGAAAAAGTGGGATGGGAGGCGGCTACGGACAGACGCAGAACCTGGGCTGACGTACGCTAAGTCAGTTGTCTCCGGTTCATTTCTGTATTTTTCGTTCTGTACTAGAAAAGCGATGAAGACGCCGCATAAGTGGCCGAGGAAGCGCACGAGGAGTCGAGATCAAAGGCTTGTAGAGACGGCAGAGGGGCTCACCAGACTAGGTGCGCTAGTCCTCTTTCCGGCAGACATTTTAATTGCACGGTAGAGCTGCTGTGTGAAATAAAACGTTGAGAAGGGCAGATCCCAGTCGTGAGTAATGACACGCGCGCGAACAGGATGAACGGAGTGACTAGCCCCGTCGGATATGGTGGAAGGGTACTCCAACACGTAAGCGACGAAGAATGGGAACCACCACACGTGTGCCTCGGTCCTCACACAACACCTCCCGAACCGATCATTCTTATCAATTGCCGAGATCATCATCTCGATTGGATTACTCTCGGCCCGTCCACGAAAATCATAATTCATGCGTTTGCAGCTTCAATCTTCGCACACAAATCGATCGTGAATCCGAGGATCATAATCATCTTCGTGAGGACCTGGGACATCCCTGAGATCGAAGTTGAGGTCTTGACCTGCAAAGTGTGGGCCGTAAACCCTCCACCAATGACATGGATGCTCGCAGAAGCAGAGGGGTAGTCTATGAGACTTAGTAAGAACCCAACTCCGTGATGCACAGGAGAAACTTACCAAGGTCGCAGAAGGTAGTCGGAGATTATCACCTGCATCGCAGCGGACGTGTCATGGAGTTTTCCCTGACGCTCATCTGCCAAAATAGCTTCCCACTTGGCGCGAGTGCTGTTTTTGACGTGTCCGGAGAATGTGACTGATGGTATACTCCTCGACTCTCCTAAACCGAGAGTAAAGAACCAATCGACGAAAACCCTCTGGCACGAAAATTCTCTTCCATCCGGATTGTGCGAACGGAAATACCATGGATCATAAGAAATCCATGTTTGGGTGTTCAGACGCCTCGGTGGTGATATTTGAAAACGTAAGTTCAGATGTGCCAGTGTTGGGATACCTTGGAGGATCCGTATCGTTGGGATGCGAGGTTTAGGTAGGCGATTCGTGCTGAATCTCAGCATGCTCAGATATTCCTCGTTGGAGAGCCCGAGTGAGATGCGGCGGAGTGACCGGAAAGGCAGGTGAGGCACAACATTCCGGAAGACACCACTATCCTCGAAATGAATTATAGACGATGATCGGACCGTTTTAAGATACTTAGCTCGGGCTTGATCACTAACGTACCGGATTTCCGAATATCTCGGTGGTTTATTCCCTATAGGGTCATGGAGATATTGTGGCGATCGATGTAGCTTCGAGTAAATGCCCCGACCAAAGGCCGCGACATCACTTCGGCTCGTTAGCGTTCCGCCCAATGTCGTAGGGTAAGGCCATACATATGGTCCAATAACCTCTTGATAGATTGCCCGGTGCAGCTCTGGCGGCAAGTCTAGTAGTCGGAAAGCCTTACCATTGTCTGCCCACCAGTCTGGCTGTTGGGCGGTAGAGACTAACGAAAACCCTGTCTCCTTCGTGATCCAATCATCTGGCGAGTCCCAATGGGCAGGCACGCCAATTTCCAGATCTGTGTGCCGTGGTATGATAGAGTCGGAAGACGAAATTCGTCGCCGTACTTGCGCGGTCTCGTGTTTGTCGGTGGTACTTCCCACACGAACAGCGGCGACCACGCCTTTTCGAAGCGAGTACAAAGACAGAGGAGAGCTCGAAAACTTCTTCCATGCATTGAAATTGGTTTTGCGCAGCTCGTCCACGCGAAGCTGGATGACGTGACTATTCACAATCTATGATCCTAGTAAGCAGGTATACAGAAAGGATCATGAAAGGAAAACTGACTCGCTTAATTTCTTCGTCATCAAAGGCATCTCGCGCGTACGCTGACAAATCCAGTCATTTAGAGAGAACCATTTTCCACGTACTCTTGCCCGCAAGCCTTGCAGCAAGGAATCGTCTCTGATTTCTGCGTGGCTTGGGAAACGACTGCGACCTATCGTGACATGAGCGTAGTGTTTCTCGGGCTGAAGAAAGCTGTAGTACTTGAACGCGCTTTCTACAGTTTCCCCGGCTCGAGAAGCAGTCCGATAGCGTTTGCATAGAAGGTAAAGCTCTTGCTTCGTACTTGTTCAAGGTATCTATTAATCGAGTCGCTTATCGAGGACTGAGTGTACTATTAGAGAGTTGACGTAGTGCTCGAGCATCGCTTAGTCTCGAATACCGCGTCATGATGGTGGTGGATGACGAAGTTGAGAGGGTATGTTCAGGGTGGAGCAGTGAGAAATCTTGCTTGCATATTGAAATATAACGTATTCCACTAGTGAGCCGGCCATCCCAGTGAGCCGGCCACTTTGTCTTAGCATCACGAACACCACATATAAAGCATAACACAATCTCAAAATAAGCCTAACTTATTATATAAAGAAGGTAGAATTAATTTTACCCTGTAATCGCCTTAAGGTCTATTTTTATACGCTACTACTAGTAGCTCTACTAGAAACGCCCTAGTAGTCTAGAATAGACTGGCAAATGGGTCGGGGTTGGGCTAGGGTTGGGTCGCCTAGATCGGAAAGTACTAGGCTAATATGATCATAGTCTGAA